>JAMKCH010005092.1:0-35289 GCA_023653785.1 Ophioderma brevispina
GTGCGACCCTTAGCCAGATATTATATATTAATATAAGATATATATATAATATATATATATAATATTAGAGAGAGAGCGAGGAGAGGAGAGTAAATTCACTTAAAAGTTTTTGTGAACAGTGAAAATTAGTTGAAATTACAACGATATTGCGAGGCACTGCACCTTCATCAGGTTAACAGCAGAGGAGAGTGTTTAGTTGAAGTGCGTGGAAAGAAAGAGGAAGGAAAAACATAAGAGCGCGTGGCCAAAACACCGCGCAAGCGCGGCGTGAAGATGCGGCGCGGTGGGGTGTGGTAGCACGGAAATTTGCGGCGCGAAGCGCAAATGCGCAAAGGCATCACGCATATAAACATTAAATATAGACGAAAAAGTTATTTATAAGCCATTGAACATGATATTCGATGCCTTTAGGGGCAAGTGTTCCCAAAGGTTGATGACCCCCCCGCTGTTCGGCAATGTGCCGGCTGATGGTCGGTTGTGCCTTCATTAGACATGACCACGGGACACTGAAAGGGCATCCAGGGTATGCTGTTCGGAATTGAAGTGGTTTGCCAACCGGCATATTTGCCTCCTTCTGATAGATCTAACATGAGCTGAAAAATGCTGATTGAAAGGAGGTCTTTGTTCCCACAATATATATCATGCGACATCTCTTGCAGACTATGGCGTAAATGATGTTGCTTGACGTACAGGAAAATCGCTGGTTGATATGGATGGTCCACTGTTGGGTCAGTGACTTGGGGACATACCCGGGCCAACATACTTGCAGGTTCCACAAAGACGGCGATTGCAGGGTAGTTGCCTTTAGCAAGATGTCGGGGCTCAGGAAAGCTGCACGGGAACCGAGGGTACGATGGGTAGTTGGCAAGGTTCCGTTCTTTCGGAAGCGACAAACTGGTGGTTTATCAAAGATGGCTAGTGGTTGCGTCCCTTGCATGAGTGTCTCATAGTGTTTGAGGAGAAAGTTCCGGATGGGAAGGTTAGATGTGTGATACGCGATGACGCGAGGTATCATATCAGATCTGGTTGTCAGCTGATTTGGAGTGCTTATCTCTATCAATTGCTATACTCGCTGGTGGACGGGTTCTGAATTGTATCGCAGGTATTCCCTTTGAGAAAAGAACTAGCATCTGATCGGCTTGGTTCTTGAAGTCATACATCGAGCTGCAAATGCGGCGCCGCAACGTAAGAGCTTGGAATAACGGAATTCGATTCCTACATTTAGGGGGATGACTCGATGAGTGTGTAAGGAGTATGGAGCGTTGTGGTCGTAGTGGATGGACGTGGTCAAGGAGTGTGATCATTGGTTAATTGACACAGCCCAGATACAGAAGGTGATTTTGTCTTCCGAGATGCCAAGGTGAACTGATGAGCAGGAGTGGATGGAAACTGTTCACGTGATCTGAATGAGTTCCAAATCAGCACGCGTGCAAGTGTAGCACCAAAGTAATCATCGATATATCGCACGACGAGATCGGGAACAGGTCCTTTGTGGAAGCAAATTTTCGTTTTCTACAAACACCCCGGACGAGGCAGGCAAAGGCTGGGCCGAATTTCGTTCCCATGGCAACGCCCCTAATCTGAAGATAATGCTTATTCTCAAATGTGAAATGATTGAGCATGGAGTACCAGTTTCAGCAAGACGTAGGGAGAGGTCCTAGTAGGTGGAGACTTGGTGTCCCGTAGTTCCAAGAAATGCTCAAGCAAGCGCTTTAAGAGTCCGCGGGCATCATGTGGATTGATTGTAGAAGAGAGGAGACACCCGAGAAACACCAAGCGTCATCTCCTTTGGAATTTGAAGCTATCAAAGATGATTAAGCGCATGTGATGAATCTTTCACGTAGGTAGGCAGAGCTTCCACCAATGGTCTCGTTTACATCATCAGGTATTGTGAAATCAAGTTGTCGACAGCCTATTGTTCTATACCATGGGTCGTCCCCCCGGTTAGTCGAGTTTGTGTAGCTTGAGCCATATACACTGCGAAGTACGTGGATTGTTTGTTGATCAGGTTCGTAGCATTTGGCGGGAGTTCTTCCTTTTTGATGAGTCATTTACTGTATCCCCTTGATGAGACGTTGGTGCTGTTAGTCGATCCTTTTCTAAGAGCTTGTAGATGAGCCTACCATAGTTTTGTCTATTTGCTTCGTACGTATAAGTCCTTCCGCCAGACGACTACGGCTCCTCCTTTGTCTGCCTGCTGATTCAATGTTGTTGTTTTCACGAAGATAACTTGAGAGCATGACTTCGGCCCGTGTGATGTTTCTCTTAACGTTAACGTTTCCTCCGCTGCAGTTGATTGATGACTTCACTTTTAGCTTTGTCGATGGTGTCATCTAGACCCGAAGTTTCCCGGATTCGGTGTCCACTTCGACTTCTTGGGCTAAGCTTCTCGAATGGGTCGGGAGGTGTGGATCATCATATCTTTGTCCCTCTTCATGGAAGGGCGTTCAAGCGAAGGCGTCTGAAGAAGGCGTCCACGTCACATCGTACTTTAAATCATCGGTTGTAGGATATGGTATGTATGACTTTAAGACCTTTTGATAGTACTGGATCTTTCTTCCGTGTTGAGAGTTAAATCATCTGAATAGTAACCCCTAGTTTCTTGTGAGGGATAGTTTCTGGTGGCTATTACGACGATTTGTTCACTGTTGTCTTAGATACCAACAATCGTTCATCTTGTTAGGATTTACAGCCGTTAGGAACTTATAGAATTGAGAGTTAAAATATGGATTTCTTGAAATGATAGCATCGCGGACCCTCTCCTGTCCTGGCTAATATATCTAATATTATATTATATAAGCGATATATATACTCTCTCTCTAATCTCCATATATATACAGGCCAGATATGGGTGTTCTACTTTATACAAACTGTTGCCGCCCCATTCGTGAAGACCGGAACGTCAACTTAATATAAATGATAGAAATTGGAATAGGAACGTGAGACGTGCCGTAGTTCCGGTTTCTTTAAGTGTGCCATAGCTATCGCCAAATGCCTCCGGGCTCACAATTCATCTTTGGCAAGTGGTACAAAAAGCCGCAGGCCCAGAAGGCGTGATGTAAAGGTCGGTGGTAATCGTTCAACTACGATTACCACCGGGTACCCCCCCTGCCTCCTTTTAATTACATCACGCCTTCTGGGCCTGCGTCTTTTTTGTACCACTTTGCCACTGATGAGCCCGAGGGCGATAGCATGGCACGAATCAAGAACCGATACTTACCTCACTCTCACGTCCTATTCCAATTTCTTACATTTAATATAATATTATATATATATAATATTTAATATATAAATATATAAAGAAATAATAACGAACCAAAGTTCATCAGTAAAGTGCTCGATACCAACCATTTGGTAGAGTCTGCAAATTTTCTTTACAACGCCTACTCCGATTTCACTTCAGTACACATCATCAGGCAGCAATTATGCAAGAATAATTATACAACAATAACAAGCACAGAGCGTGTCAAGGTTTCCCGTAGCAAGCTGTTCGCTAGCGCAGTACATGCGCGTAAGTGCGGGATAAAAGAATATCGCGTGAACATTTACTGAGTACTGGCGAGTCGCACGCCTACGGTGCGCAGAAAGAGATCGTAAGTGCTGGATGAAAGAAAAGCGCGTACAACAAAATGCAATCAAAGCACGCGCCTCTGTAAGTCTACTGGGCAAATAACGGTAGTCGCACGAAGAGAGGATATTGACGGGAAGAGAGGCGTATCAGCAACACGGCAGCCCAGCTTTTATGAACAGCCAAGACAACGGATATTGTCCCCTGGCCGTGAATATAAAGCAATTGGGGCTGGTGGTAGTGACGTTTGTAATTTACCGCACCCGTAAAAAGAGGTCGCAAGAGGTAAACGATATAATGCGGGGGACATCAATTCACAACTGATGAAGCATGACAAATTTTACTTTTTCTTACAGCTCGGCTTGGAGGTCTATTTCTGTGGCGGCACTTGCTATCATTTCACTCTCTTATTATAACGTTTGCTGGCATTGATTTCTTTCATTCAATTCCTTGCCATTTTTTCTTCAAGGCACAAGTTTGCAGATACTTGAAGTTTCGTTTGCATTGGTGGTTTATATCATTATTTTTCCAACTTATTCGTGATCTTTTTCTCTCTTTTTGAGTTTTCCAAACATATTTGGATAGCTCCGCCTCTTTTTTTATACTTTTGAAGCCTGAAAGTACTTTTGTGTGGTTTATTGATCTCCGTTTAAGTAAATGTCTATAATGAAGCCATTGTATACAAAGCCACAGTTTAAATAACCAGTGACACACTCCCAATCACACATACGTTGGTCTATCAGGAAGAATTTTAAAGAGTATCTTGTGATCGCCCGCGTGAAACTTCCAGTAACAACTACCGTTCCAGTAGGTTTCATCATTATATAGATATATATATAATATATATTAATTCAGGATGGCGCTAGGCGGTAAGTTAACATAGAATCATAGGTGCTAACGGGTGCGCACATTACCACAGTTTTAAAGTAAGTTTTTTTATTTTTTTATTTTTTTTTTTTTTTTTTTTAATTTTTTTATTTTTTTTTAGTTTTTTATTAGCCACATGTACAAATTACTGATGCATGGCAGCCGAATGTCACTCATGCACTGCGTACTCTTAGTTCAATCAACAATGTTACGCAACTAGGCTAGCACATGACGACACCCGCCGAGTTTCACCCGGAGTTTCACAGGGCACTTAATAAAAAAATTTACTTTAAAATGTGGTATTGAGCCCCTTTAGCACCCTATGATTCTATATATATATAATCTATATATATATATATATATATATATATATATAATATTATATATAATAAAAATATATATATATACTCATCTTGCAGACAGTACCGTTTCTAACTTGTGGTTCTCACATGCGCACAGAGCTAGAAATGCAATCCACAAGAAGTGAATCAATCCGTTAAGCCACTGACCCCTCCATCACGGCCTGCACAATTGTTTATGAATACTAGATTGCTCAAACCTCATGAGTGAGCTATCAAAATGCTAATAGTATTATCTTGATAAAACAAAGGCTACATAAACCATTTTACCGTTGTAGAAAGCAAAAGAAGTGCTCAAACTAAACATGCTGCAACCCATTAGTGCAACATTAATGAGAGGAGCGTAATATACTCAATCTGCAGACAGTACCGGTTCGAACTTTGTGTTCTCATATCAGTGCAGCACAGAGGCTACCTGCAATCCACAAATGAAATTGAACAATGAACAGGGGGCCGTTAGCCACTGACCCCTCCATCACGCGGCCACATTGTCATGAATACTAAGAGTGCCTCAAACTCATGATGAGCTATGCATATATATATATATATAATGGCGCTCTATATGGCCCGATGGCCCGCTTCTCTTCTTTTTTTTTTTTTTTTTTTTTTGAGACTGGGGTGGATCTGGCCTGGCGGATTGGAACAGTCAGGGGTTTTTCATCCTACTCTTATTCGGCACTGACTGCGATGTACATGTACAGTTGGGTAAATTTCGGCCACAGGCAAGCCACAAGGCAAGCACATCACACAACGGATCACGGGCCCTGTTGCATTTTTTACAACAGCCTGGCCTTTTGACCCGCGAGCAATGGCTTCTGTTCACTCGACTAACAATCTTACTGTGTTCACTATAAGGTTACCATGAACCTTGATAATGTACAAAGAGATAACACTAGGGAAGGCGAATGTCATGATGCCACCCTTAGGTAGATACCTATAGAAAGATGAGTGTATTTTGGCACAACTGGAGTCCTCCCCTTACAAAATGTATCGAATATAAGTGACAAAGAAGGGTCATGTTCATTCCCACCGACACCTAAACAGGGTATAGTTATAAACTGTTACTTATAGCATCCTACGACATTTCGAATAAAAGTCATTGAAAACAAAGAAACTTGAGTGTATAATGTACTTCACATACATGATGTTTTACTATAAAGGCATTTACCCTAAAGCCTGATCAAGCTGTTATAAATGGGGAACCAACCCCGAGAACCAGACTCAAAAATGGAAAGAACTACTCTGTTGGTATTAAAATCTTTTAGAATTCATCTGGTGTTTATACATACAGACTGCATTTTCATTCCGACCAACACACAAGATACTAATAGGGTAGTAGTATATTTACTAATTACGCAGTAACCAATTTCATGAAGCTCATGGGGGGGGGGGGGATAGCAAATTTCGCCAACGCAAAGGTAGAATTATTTACCAATTAAGCAGTAACCAATTTTAATGAGAGCTCATCATGCACCACCGCTCAAATAAAAAAACCACCTTACAGAAATCTTTTTCATACCATTTACACACTGCCCGTTAATATGTACCGACAAAACATTCTCGGTGGGGGTGGGGGGGGGGCACGTCCCCCCCCCCCCCCCCCCCCCCCCCCCCCCCCCCCCCCCTCTGGCTATCATCTGGTTTCGCGTCCTATTATATTTCACCAAAAGACATTATTGATATTTTAAACATTAATATTAAAATCAGACGAAAAAAATAACTGTCAATATGATTTTTTAGATTTATTTCAGAATTTGGAATACGTACAAGCTGAAGTATCTGAACCCAAACACTAACATAGCACCCCCGTGAGACACCCTCCGTGAGACACGCTTGAACCTCACAGCATGCACCGCTATTAAAAACTACGGTGAACTTAACAAAATCTGAGATCAGATTTGGAAGCCAACGATTCTTTAACACTGCATTGAGCTACGAATGTGCAGTCCACCACGCCTAAACCGATCAAACCATACCACACCGACACCACCCCCAATGTCAATGAATGCAGTGAACGAAATCTGACAATCAGATTTTGTAAATCTATGCTCATTGCAGCTGACTGATTCAGCCACACCACGCCACTCAATACGACACGTCGAATAAGACCACATTGGGAACACAACTTTGAACGAATCTCGTGCATATTTAATTTTTTGAACCAAGAACACTCGCACATTATCAATCAATTTAACACGAGATTTGAAAACGGGCCCATACTTGATTCATCAAGATAAAGAACACTATAAATACAAATGATTGGCAGCAGACTCTAATGTTTTAGAAGTTTCTGTGTTATTATTGACATGTTGCAATTAATAAAGAAATTATTAATCAATCTACATTGTGCCAAAATTCCACATTCCATATCCCCAATAGAATTCATTTTCAAATATAATTGTTTTCGTAGTGCATGTCTAAGAATAAGCGGCCATTAGGCGATGCGGAAACGGAATAGGGGCGCCTGGTGCCAAGCAGACAGATGCTATGAGAGCGTTAATGGTGTGAACATATGCAAGCCAGACGTTATCAAAACTCCATTATTTTTCATAACGTGTGCTTTGGATTCTTTATCTTACCTAACTCGTGACAAGAGAATATCGATCTTATATATTATGAGTAAAATTGAGAGTGTATATTTGTTTTTTTAACTATCTTGAAGCAGCGTTAGGTCTTTTTCCTTAAATAACACACCAATTGGCTGTTATGTTTCAATTGTGCAGGAGTCTAACACCCACGTCTATAGTCGAAATGTTTTAATTCTCTGGGGAGATAATCTATTGTTGAGGACATTCTTATCTGAATTTAGAAGTTGGGCCCCATCTGTTTAGAAGATTATCCTATTGCCTGGTTAAGCCGGGGTTAAGCGTGTGTAATGTGGTTTTAGGTAGTAGTAGGCAGGTTGGATATTTAAGTAGGTACAGTTCAATAACCCTTATAAACCTGTTTTTTTTTGTGTTTGTTTATTTTTTGTTTTACTCTGACCCTGGATTCTGACACCACAAATTAAAGAGTTGGAGACAGAGTTTTGTCGAGGGACTACTCGAATATTGACCGCAGGTTAGTGCTTACGAAGTTTTTTTAGCTAAGCAGATATCCTATCTAGGCAATTCTTAAATAGTCTATGCCTTACGGCTATCACTAGCACTCGATTGCATTATATAACGAAAACAAAGGCATAAATTCCCTTCTCTTTTGCATACGTTCTCCCTCAATTTTATTTTTAAATCCCGGATTCATTGATTCTGGTAATGGGGTAGCACTAATTTAGTGTTCATTGTTACATTTTAAAGCAACATGTTTAAATTTCTTTTTGAGACTTTGAATCACAGCTTGGCTGATTCTTTTGACATATTCATGTAGGCCTATTAGCTAAACAGAAGATGGTAAATCCTCAATAACCAATTAAGCTTTTGTATTGAGATCACCTTAAACTTCCATGACTTGAAATCACTACCTTGGCTGAATTAGTTATCGCTAATACTTGGAATTATCTAACCAGCAATGAAAAATAATCCGACAATCACAATAACCGGTTGTTGAGTCACCTGCTCTTTCTTCTTTGTTTTATTTCACAATGAAGGAGCAAAATGTTTCGATGTACCTTTACAATTTGCATAACTTATAATCACTACTTTGGCGAATCGTAGTCCGACGAACTAACAAGTAGATGGCAATCTGTGTTCACAATTAAATTTTCATCAATACACGTAGGGGTGAGTGTGCGTGGATGGGGGGCTGGAGCCCTCTGTAGGTGTGTGGTGTGGGGGTGAGTGGTTGGTGGGGTAAAATCTCGTAGTTTCCTAGGGGCCATTTTCAGACACAGGCGTTTGCTTCAAAACAATCAATTGGTTTGGAGAATGCAAGCCAACTCAGAATTATGGGTTGTTGGGGACCGTTTCTCACGTTATTTTCGGAGTGATGCCCTTATGATGTTATTTTCGGAGTGATTACCCTTATGTTATTGGAGTAATGACCCTTATGTTATTTTCGGAGTAATGACCCTTATGTTTTTTCGGAGTGATGACCCTTATTATATTTTCGGAGTAATGACCCTTATTTATTTTCGGATAATGACCTTATTCTTTTTTTCGTAGTGATGACCCTTATGTTATTTTCGGAGTGATGACCCGTATGTTATTTTCGAGTGATACCCTTATGTTATTTTCGGAGTGATGACCCTTATGTTAGTTTCGGAGTACTGACCCTTTTTATTCGGAGTGATGAACCCTTCGGAATACTGATCGGCATAAATTTTCGAATAAATGACTCTTCGGAAAACGACCCTTGTGTTATTTTCCGAGTAATGACCCTTAAGTTATTTTCGGAATATGACCCTTATGTTTTTTCGGAGATATGACCCGTCGGAAGAAATGAACCCTTATGTAAAGTTCGGAATAATGACCCTTCGGAATCATTACCCTTCGATAATGCGGAGACCCGAATCAATATTACCCGTTACGGAACCACTGAACCCTCCACACGCCGCACATTGTTCATGAATACTAGACTGCTCAAACTCAATGAGGTGAGCTATGCATATATATATATATAATTATCGCGCTCCTAATAGGCCCGCTTCTTCTTTTTTTTTTTTCTTTTTTTTTTGAGACTGGTTGGATCCGGGCCGGGGCGGATTGGGAAAGTCAGGGGTTTTCACCTAACTCGTATTCGCACTGCTGCGATGTACATGTCAGTTGTAATTGCGCCACAGGCACGCCACAGGCAACACATTTTAAACCCCGGGGGGGGGGGGCCACTCATGTGTACATGATGTAGAGCACTCTCCGTTAATTGACTTTCAAAAATGACCCTAAGCTAGGATTCCAAAACTTTCTTTCAAACCGACCCCCTAAACACGGATTTTCCCCAAGCAAAGATACCCTAAACGAGGATTCGGATGAACTTGATATACCCCAAACAAGGATTTTACCCAAGCAAAGATACCTAAGCGAGGACTTGGATGAAATAGGCCTATATACCCAAAACAAGGAATGGTAAATGCTCAAACACCCTAAAGTGAAGGACTTGCTTTGAAATAATCCCCTACACTAAGGTTGACATTGCAACTGGACCAGGGGAATCTTAACTTTGACCATTGTGGACCGAAACAGCTGATTTGGGTTCCAGGCAATCCTCAACAACATCGATACACGAAAACACCGTGAGCCAAAACACAACACAAAAACCGGGAACCATCCAAAAACAGCTGTCAACCATCCATATTGGTTCACTTTTCTTTTGAAAATCATAATTTTGCCATTTTAAACCAAAAGCTAAATTGAGGTCCAGGCAATGCTCATCAAATCATACTGATACACAGAGCCGGAAAACACCGGGCCAACCATCCGAAATCGTCCTGGAAAACCTATCCCTAGGTACTCCACTTTTGTTTGAGCATTATTATTTTACCATTTTTGGACAAATATCCAAATCGGTTTCCTGGCAATGCTTACTTACCACTGAAATAGAAAGGACCGAAAACCCGGAAAACCACTCACAAACATTCCTAGTAACCATCCAAATTGGTCTACTTTTGTTTAAATGTTATTTTGATCGACTTTTGAACTAAATAGCTGATTTGATCACAGGCCCAATTCTCATCAACTAATTGCAACCCAAAGAGCCCAAACACCAGGAACCATCCAGACCCCATCCAAAGTATCATCTTTTGTTTACAAATCATTATTTGACAATTTATAATTTTGACAAAAATAGCCAAGTACGAAATCATTGCTTTTAATTGAGTAGATATTTTTAAATGTGGCTTGATAGTTGAGCATCATTTTGCTACTAACTGATTATCATGTTTTAGTACATTTAATTTTTTATCAGTATTTTCTTAATATGTAGAAATGACCAGCTGAATTAATTAGTAACGCAATAGCCAATAACAAAATCCTAAATCGGGAAGTAACAATTAGAAACGAGCTCACCAAACCACCCGCTCAAGTTGTGGACACAGTCGCCTTTCTCACTGCCGAAGTTCGGCCGGGCCGGGTTACGCAAAATGGAAACAGTGACGATGGCCTTGGGTATGTCCGGGATAATATCGAGCGATAAAGATGGCTTTATGATGACTCTTTGATATCAAATCGAGCTTTTCAAATTATAACATTATTCTGGAGTAGTACAAAAAGTGAAAAAAACTTACGAGCACTAATCTTGCGACAATTTTAATGCTTGATGTAGTTTATCGACGGACCACAACTCATCTGGTTAATCGGTACTTCCGGGTATAAACATAGAAACGCCAACCAGTGCAGATGCGTCTCGATCTCGGCTCCGAAACCGTAAACATGGTAACAAACTACGGCCGAACAAAATGGTTTGTAAATGGTAAATGCTGTATTTGCCAATAATAATGAATATATCACCGCTAGTTGGATCATTTAACGATTAACCTAAGCGAGGATAGTCCTATTAAAAAAAACACCCTTTCTTGTGCTAAATCCGCGTTTGTGAGACCCTAAACTCGGATTCGCGCGGATCCGCGTTTTGCCTTTCAAAAGCACCCTAAGTCCGTGTTTTCTTTCACGCGGTGCTTACAAGTATTATTTCGTATTGTCCGCCCCCGGGCTTAAACCGCATGCCATCACACAACTGATCACGGGCCACTGATGCATGTTGCAACAGCCTGGCCTTTGACCCGCGAGCATGGCTTCTTGTTCCCTCAGACTAAACAATACTTTACTGTGTTCACTATAGGTGCAACATTACGCTTGATAATGAACAATATATAACATAGGGAAGGCGAAGGTCATGATGCCACCCTTAGGTAGATAAACTTTAGAAGCTGTAGTGTATTTTGGCACAACGTGGAGTCTCTCCCCTGACAAAATGTATAGAATATAAGTGACAAAAGAATGGGGTCATGTTCCACCTTACACTAAACAGGGTATAGTTATACTGGTACTTATAGCATACTACTACATTTCGAAGAAAAGTCATGGAAAAACACAGAAACTTAGTGTATTAATGTACTTCATACATGATGTTCTATAAAGGTATTTACCTAAGGCCTGATCAAAGCTGTTATATGGGGAACAAGACCCCGAGAACAAGACTCAAAATGGAAAAGACTCTGTTGGTATTAAAATCTTTAGAAGTCTAAATGTGGTTAATACATACAAGACGTAGCAATTTTCACCAACACAAAGATACTAATAGGGTAGTAGTTTTTTTTTTTTTTTTTTTTGGGGGGGGGGGGCACGTGCCCGGCCCCCCTCTGGCTATGCCACTGGTTTCGGCGTACTATTAATATTTCCACCAAAAGAACATTATTTATATTGTAAACATGAAATATTAAAATAAGAAAAAAACTGTCAATATGATTTTATGATTTATTTCAGAATTTTGGAATACGTACAAGCTGAAGTATCTGAACCTCAAACACTAACATAGCACCCCCGTGAGACACCCTCCGTGAGACACGCTTTGAACCTCACAGCATGCACCGCTATTAAAAACTACGGTGAACAAAATCATGACGATCAGATTTGGAAGCCAACGATTCTTTACACTGCATTGAGCTACGATGTGCAGTCACCACGCCTTAAGACAGATCAAACCATACCACCGACACCACCCCAATGTCATGAATGCAGTGAACGAAATCTGACATCAGATTTTGTAAATAACGATGCTCATTGCAGCTGAGCTGATATGCAGCCACTACCACGCCTCAATAAGACACGTCGAATAATACCACAATTGAACACTAACTGTGAACGAAATCTCGTGTCAGATTATTTTTTGACCAAGAACTCTTGCACATTATCAATCAATTTAACCAGATTTGAAAACGGTATCATACTTGATTCATCAATGAATAAAGAACACTATAAATACAAATGGATTGCAGCAGACTCTATGTTTTGAGTTTATGTGTTATTATTGCATGTTGCAAGTAAATAAATAAATGTATTAATCAATATAAATTGTGCAAACATTCCATATTCCATATCCCCAATAGAATTCCATTTTCAAAATAGAATGTGTTCGTAGTGCATGTCTAAGAATAGCCGGCCAATTAGCGATGCGGAAACGGAATAGGTGGCGCTGTGTGCCAGCAGTACAGATGCTATGAGAGCGTTAATGGTGTGAACATGCAAGCCAGACCTTATCAAAACTCCATTATTTTTCATAACGGTGTGCTTTGAATTCTTTATCTTACATAAACGTCGTGACAAGAACGAATATAGATCTTATATAATTATTGAGTAAAATTGAGAGTGTATATTTGTTTTTCTAAATATCTTGAAGCAGCGTTAGGTCTTTTTCTTAAATAAAACACCAATTGTGCTGTTATGTTCACTTGTGCAGGAGTCTAACCCCAACGTCTATAGTCGATAATAGGTTTAATCTTCTGGGGAGATAATCTTATTGTTGAGGAAATCCTTATCTGATTTAGAAATGGCCCCATCTGTTGAGAAGATTATCCTATTGACAGGTTAAGCCGTGTGTAATGGTTATTTAGTAGGCAGGTTTGGATATTTAAGTAGGTACAGTTCAAATAACCTTATAACACGTTTATCTGACCCTGGATTCTGACAACACGAATTAAAGATTTGGATACAGAGTTATTCGAGGTGACTACCGAATATTGACCGCAGGTTAGTGTTTAAGAAGTTTTAGCTAAGAAGATATCCTATCTTAGGCAATTCTTAAATAGGCTATGTCTTACGGCTATCACTAGCACTCGATTGCATTATATAAAGAAAACAAAGGCAGAAATTCCCTTCTCTTTTGCATACGCTTCTCCCTCAATTTTATTTTTAAATCCCGGATTCAGTGATCTGGCGTAATGGGTAGCAATAATTATTGTTCAATTGTTACCATTTTAAAAGCAACATGTTTAAATTGTCTTTTTGAAGACTTTGAATCACATGTTGCATTTTAAAAGCAACATGTTTAAATTGTCTTTTTGAAGACTTTGAATCACTAGCTTGGCTGATTCTTTGACGATATTCATGTAGGCCTATTAGCTAAACAGAAGATGGTAATCCGACAATAACCATAAGCTTTTGTATTGAGTCACCTGAAACTTCCATGACTTTGAATCACTATCTTGGCTGATTCGTTATCGATATACTTGAATTATCTAACCAGCAGATGGTAATCCGACAATCACAATAAACGTTTGTATTGAGTCACCTGCTCTTTCGTCGTTGTTTATTTCAACAATGAAGGAGCAAAATGTTTCGATTGTACCTTTAAAATAGTGCATAACTTATAATCACTACTTTGGCTGAATCGTAGTCGACAGATAAGCTAACAAGTAGATGGCAATCTGTGTTCACAATTAACTTTTATATTAAGTTCTTTCACTATTGTTTATTTCTTTCATTTGTACCACCTGAGGCCGAGGTGTTTCTAGAATTTTCCTTTATTCAATTGTCCTTTTTTGTTTAACTATGAATATTCATCAGACCGTTATTTTTCTCCGGAAGTGTCCAGAGACCACTTTCGGAAAAACAACGGTGTGATGAATATTCATAGGTTTAAATAACGGTCTCTGACCACTTTCTTAACTATAATGGATAGTTGAACAAAAGAAACACAATTGATAATGATGAAAAGGAAAAGGGCTAGACGAATATACATGGATAACGGGCTGCCGCACAGTTGAATGGTCGCCGAGTGAAACAACAGGAAGTTGGTTTTTGACCTATACAATATGGCGGAAACAATGCATACACCTGCTGGTGCACATATTCCACACAGAAGTTCTATTGTTTGACAAAGTGAATGCATTGTTTCCCGCCATATTGTATAGGTCAAAAACCAACTTCCCGATCTTTCAATCGGCGACTCAGATCCGCTATCCATGTGTAGAGGTCAGTGAATACATTAGGTTCACGCGTAGGAGTCTTGACAACCTGATCCAGGTGGTATCTGGCATAGATATAGAGGAGGCATTAACATTGAGTGGATATGTTGCTACCAGATTTGAAAATATGTGTATCCCATTTAATGTTACGTAAATTGGAGTCACCATTTACCCATATCTGGCTAGGGAAAATATCCAATTCATGAAGTGATTATTGTGACGAATCAGGGTTGTAATAGGCACCAACATACACGGAGTGGTTTTGGGCACGCCTTGGGTACCATTAAATATACTGGTCTATAAATATCCTAAAACAGAGCTGTGACCCTTCGGTAGCAGACATACCGTGGGATATGTGGGGTGGGGCTCTTACCCTCAAAATTTTGATTAAAATATTATGGTTCTCAATTGTATTTGAGAAAAGATGCTCACGGAAAAGCACTTTGTTTACTATAAAAGAGAGAAAAGCGGTGAACCCCCTAGTCTGTTTTGCAAGCTGCACCTGTTTAGATTGCACAATAGGGGAAGTGGGGAATTCCCCAAGGGATGCTAAACTAGAACTGTTTGTTTTGAGCTACCAAAACATTGCAGAAACTAGGGAATTCCCCCACAGGGTTATATCTATGAAGTGGATGTAAGTCGGGTGATGAATTCCGATTGGTCAGCAAGTGTAAGGTTTGTTTATACATAAGAATGATGTAATGTATTGTTAGAAAGGGGAATCTATGGGAGTAGTTAAATACTATCACTGGAAGGACTCTCTGCCAGCATCCACTAGTAGAAACAAGTAGCTAGAGATAGCTAGTTTTACTTTGCCTTGAGGAGCAGACCTGGTAGTGCAGGGATTTATTATATTTTAATTCCAGGTGCGCAGAGTGCTGTAAATATTCTACTGTCGTCTTTGAAGCCGAAAATGCTGCAGGATCAAAATAGGATTCCAAATTGTGGACAGATAGAAATAGTGTGATTATCTTGGATGATACTGTGGATTATTTATCATCGAGGGACTTATTTACCGCTTGTCGTCTTGAACTGTGGACAAAAGTATCTTCAGGGAATGAGAAGTTCCAAGGCGAATAATACATGAGGAGTTAATTATGTGAATTGTGCGCTGCCGTTTTGGAGTCTTCGTGTGAGGACTATAGTATTGAACTGCAGCTCAACCAGGACACTAAAAACTATAAGTAAATTATAATCTTAAAATATGGTGTGAATTTTTGTAATTTTGTTTTGGGAAATACCAATTTTGAACCAAATCAAGTAAAGAATCATAATAACTGTTTATTGTATAAAATTTAGATCATTTGTGCACAGGATATTATTTGTGTTGAAAGGTATTCTGACCTTAGAAGTGTACGAGCGTCATAACAGATAATGAAAATGTTAAATATAGATTTGACCTAATCAAGCGTAACTAGGTGTAGCGTAGTAATATCGAGAATGCATAATAGGCCCATATGTTTACATAGCTTCCATGTACCAAATTCACCATAGCGGTTAATACACGATGACGTCATGGGGCGTGAAATACGAATATTTCTATATTTGCAGGATTACGTAGCATAAACACCAATATTTGCAGGGTACAGTAGGCATAAACAGGTAAGTGGCAAAGATTATTCTTTAAACTAAGCTCCATCTTTGTATAGAAATGTTGAAATTAAAAAAAAAATGTAGGCCTATGGTAGCCTTAGTGTACCACTACACTGTGCAGTTACTAAAGTCGGATACGTATAATGTTATCCTCTTTTTCGCACTTTTAAAAATGAACATATAGCAGTTATGATAAGGCTAAGAACGACCCCAGTGCAGTCGTCTAGAAAATCGCTCGTGGTCATCGTCTCGGTGGTTCGTCGAAATTTGGTAACGCTTCAAAAATCGTATTTTTTTGTAAGGTGTACTCAATGCTTCTCAATGTAGTAATTCATTATACAGATATGTGGTCAATAACTTTGTAATATTTGCAATAATCTGTTTTGGAGTCGTATGTAATTTATCTATTAAGGCATGTTTGGGAATATATTGAAAGAAGACACCGGCTGAAAGACTGGTGATCAAACCAGTTCTAAGCCAGTCTTTCAGCTATTTTCTTTCCTGAAAACCTCGTGTGATGCGAGTGAACATTGCTGGCGCGGTGGATTGCATAGGCTACATCTGCAGAGCGTTACATAAACAATTCGATAAATACTATAGTGTATTTTCCCAAGACCGATCTTCCAACCATGTGACCAAGCCTTCCATTAGAACGGAGAGGAGGCTACTTACCAAGGAAAATATCGATGGAATTATTGGACTGAAAAAAGGCCACCACAAAAAATAATTCTGTTAACCATATCCATTGTACGCTGACATTAACATCCATGTTCCATCAGACTGCCCCTGATTACATTTACCTTATTGTATCGCTGAAATGTATTACATAGACCCAATGTTATTTAACAAAATCTTACCAAAAGCCTGCAGACTAAAAAAGGAAATCGTATTAATGCAGGAAGTTGAAAGAGAGTAAATAAAAAATAAATGTGGCCTCTGCAATGATGGTAACTAGCCACACTCCATTGATTTTAAAAGATTATAGCTTTGTGATTCCATTCACTTGCCGATTTCACAGGTCACGATTTTCAAAGCCTTTTCATTTCAACTAATACGCAAATGGTTTGATTCCCGGCTCTTTTCAAATTGAACATTCAAAATAGCTGCTTCATTAATTCAAAAAGTATTCAGAATTGGTCGGTTGTAATAGGTTTGCACAGAGCAGCTTATACTTACTTACAAGACAGTATACCTGTTCAGATTATAAATGACCGAAGGTTGGACAAAAGTGATATCTTTGGACAACTGGCAAATATATACCTGAAGACAGTACATCCTTACTTTTGATCATCATCCCTGCCCATCCCAGCACCAAAGATCGCTCTTCAGAAAACGTACTATAATGCCAATCTAACAAACTTCAATGACAAGTCTTTCCAGAGTCCGTAACCAATAACACTATGTGCACGGTCGTTTTTACAGGAAAAAACTACCAACATTTGAGGGTTACCAAATACTACTACTTTTTGATATCGAATATTAGTAGTATACAAAATACTACCAAATTTCCATATCGAAAAATAGTAACATTTCAAATACTAATTTTCGATATCGAAAATCACTAGTATTTGAAAAATACCTCAACGCAGCACCGGTCCATGGAGGCAGTCCCGCCGAGAGCTTGGGGGCTGCCTGAACGGACCCATACGGTTAATTGTGAGTCATTGCGATTATCTTGACGAATGCACCGCCTCAAGCGATCGATTACGCCTATAGCACGCGATGCATCACTAAAGTGCTTCTCCGGTGTGGCCGGAAGTGCAGTGATGTGCATTTCTTCTTGCATATTACAACTACTACCGGCCATATAATTAGATCTGTAATTAAGTTTTAATCATGGTTTTAGATTGTGTATTTATTTCTGATTTTCAAATGTGGTTCGCGTTCGTGTTTATTAACACTTAAAGGAGATAATCACACGGATGTTTCCATAAGGCGACACCCTTTTCTGACATACTTTTCTGACACCCTATGAATTCGGAAGGGTGTCAAAAAAGTATGTCAGAAAAGGGTGTCATCTTATGGAAACACCCTAATCACACTGCGCTTTGCTTATTGTTCTCGCCGTGTTGATGGGAGCGGTCATGTTGCCAACAAATAAAGCAGGTGTGCGATGGCATGTTAGAAGTTTAGTATTGAGGTGAAGTCGTTATTTCTTTATTGGAATATAATCACTGCAGGTGTTCGTTGATTCAAAGGCATACATACCTATTAGACCTATTATACTCCATGGGATCAAAGAGAGGAATGATGACAATCAGAGCATGAAGTCTATTCATTAAATGTATCAGATTATTGATTTTAAACACTGTAAACAATTAAAAAAAGCCAATTATTACCTCATCCAGATAGTGAAAACAAGACCCCTTTTCCTTATCGATAACTTTACTCTCTTAAATTTAGCTTAAGTAGCTCAGGACCATTGTCATAAGCTGGAATAACTTTGAAGAGAATTCTTCAAATTAAAATGTATGAATCGATATTGAAGGAAGACTTTGAATCGAAGAACTGAACAAAGAAAACGGATATTATTATAATAACGTCTTTGCCAAGCTCAATAAACCCATTGATATATAAAGTTTATAAAGTTTTAAAACCGAACTGAATGATGTTGTGGACTAAGCAAGAGCATTATCGAAGTGTCTTTAGAACAGTGTTATTTTGTGCAATATTGTTTATATGCAAAGAATCGCTTATCCAAAATAATAAATCTGTATCAAATTTGTGTTAAAACATGTCTTTGATCATTGAAAGTTTCATCTGATCTAGCTGATTCTGTTTTAAATCTGTTTAAACATGCTGTTGATCCATGAAAGTGTTTTTTCTGATCCATTTCATTTTGTGAAATATTTTACGAAAAAAAAGGAGAAAAAAGAAAGAATGTTTTGTTATTACTTTTAACATGCCAGTGCCACAATAAACTACTTTATGGAAGAATGTCATTGACAATACGAATGATAGGGTACATGTGTATAATGTATATACTACATGTACTACACAGTAGGCATGCTTTAGTGAGCAGTTTATTCATCCAGCAAGATCCTTGCTTTGTAATACTTTCGTGGGCCGTAGGCCAACTGCCAAAACCAGTATATTCCATGTAAACAACTGAACTAGTTTATGTCTAAAGAAAATCAACAACAAATTTATCTTCAACTAAATTTCTAGGGGTTGTAATTGATGAAAACCTAACTTGGAAACAATATATTGACGGTATCTCAAAAACAGTATCACGAAATATTGGTATCATTAAAAAGCTTAAACATTTTGTACCAGGTCGTATTTCACATTCCCTATATTATACTCTTGTCATAGCTGTTTGAACGTCTCATTTAGTATGAGAAAACCAGAATAAAACAAAAGACACACTAGGACATGCTAACTTAACAGCAACGGTAAATTCAAATCGGAATCAATAGTGGGTGACTGTAGTGCACAGATCTTATGTGAGTGTGCAAATCTGGATAAAATTGTGAATTTGGTCCACAAGTACTTTATGCATTGATAACCAAGAAAAAAAAATATGGAATTAACACTTGCCATACCCCTTCCATGGCCCCCAACTTGGATTTCAGGGTTACACAGGGGTAAATTTTTTAAAGTGTTCCGATTGTGTTAAAAACACACCATGGTGTTTGTCCGGTTACAAGGATTCCAAAAAGGTATAGTTTATACTACCCGTGACTTATAGTTTTGGAATTATGGGGTAAAAACGGTAAAATGGGGTAAAATGGTAAAAAAAAAGGCCATTTTGGTTTGTACAGGGGTCAACAATTAAAGTTGCTACAATTTTTGTGAAAATGTGGTTCAAATTGTTGGTTTAGCTCATGAAACGAAATATAGGAATCGTTTACATGTTTGGTTATTAACCAAAATGGCGAATAAAGTCAACAGCTATTGGCAGCTATTGGATTATATTGACCTGTGACCTATTCTGTTGGATAACGTGAAAACTAAGCATAGCAGATTAGGCAAACTATTCCTTATTTCGATCCTTTAAGCTAGGGAAACAATTTGAACCACATTATTAACTAAATCAAAGCAACTTTTAACTTTTGGCCCATGTACACACCAAAATTTAGTTTTCACCATTTTTACAGTTTTTACCCCGTAACTCCGGAACTATAAGCCATAGATAGTGTAAACTATACCTTTTTGAATCCTTGTAACCAGACAAATACCATGGTGTGCTTTTCAACACATTCGGATCATTTTAAAATTTTGACGTATTGACAAGAGCAGCTCATGTCCGTGGGCTCATGTCGAACCACATCTTGCTCAAATTTCCTTTTCCAAGACCGGATTTGTCATAGGTCATCGCATGTTTTTATTTGTGATATTGACATATAGGCATTTTTGCAGCAAACGGTTTTCGCACAGTTATGACAGAAAATGACCGTATCATGACCATTAACACCATAGAACCTATATGCAATGTGCATTGGTTATTTATATAGCGTTATTTGCGGAATTGCCGTACGTGTTGGCACACACTGATGCCAAAGAAATCCGACCACCCCCTGATATGCACTATGATCACGTGAACGGTGTCCATTTGCCTACGTCATGCAATAGGTAATTGTTGATTTTTTAAAACTTTTTCGTACACAATTTTTTTTCTCACAATTTCACAAATTGATAAAAGGTACTAACAACTAGAATACATTCCAACTTTCTTATGAGAATGAAATTATTAACCGATCGTAATATCACTTAGTTTCATATCTAAAAATACTAACGATCTTTCATGATCTTTATAATTAGTTGTTGCACAAAATTGGCGCGAAGAGAAACGTACCAGTACCATATACCCCTCCCTCCTACTAAGCCAGGCAGCTCCAGGAGCTTCCAGGACATAGTTAGCCCCAGATTTTTTCTAGCCGAAGGGTAGTATGTTATTGTTTTACCACCAATATCTTCCACAGTTTACCATCTGTACTGTACACACACATACCGACAACAGCTGCATTGTGGGGGCATTCGTGGTTGTGCATTATGGGGGGTAGAAATGAAACGTGTTTGTAGCGATGCATGTGGGAGTGTTTGGAATATTAGTTAGTAATGCATTAGGGAGTAAGGGTCATTGCAATAGTTGTATGTCTCTGAGGGGGTAGGTGCGCTTACACACAACACACAGACCAGAAAACAAACCAATCATTGCGGAGTATTTTGTTCTATTTTTACGATCACAATATCATTTTAGACTGTTTTAAAACACGTATAGGGGGGGTACCCCACTATGCCAAAATACACCCAAAATGTAATGTTATGCTTGCAAATACCCCAATATAGCTCTGGAAAGTTCACACACACACCACACACACACACACACACCACACAACACACACACACACAACACACACCACACACAACACACACCATTTTTGTAAACCCAGCAATGCGGACTTGAGTGATACCGGTTGAACGCGGCACATTTTTATTTTTCCTATCCAACTGGGGACAGTCAGTGTTAGGCGCAGTTTCGGCCGTAGCGGTCGCTAGTTAGAAAGTCAATAATTCAGAGCTGACATTCAACCATGCACACGATGCACTCCAACTTGCACACCAACCGGAATGTGTATACCAAACAAATCGCGGGACATCCAAGATGGTGGTGGAAGGAATAATTGAAACAGGCAGTAATCAGGACCGACCGAAACAGAAACACCCAATGATTCTAACGCGGACGTCCCCGTTTTCTGTGTGTCCGCGGTTAGAAGGTGGTTCCTCATATGTGTGTCCCCGGTTTGCAGGTCCTTACAAACACACTACACGAGCGCGCGAACACACACACACACACACGGTTCAAAATACACTATAAAGGATTAGCTTAAAATGTCTGTTTACCTGTTGATCCAGCCTCTAAATTCAAACGCATCAACCAATCAATGTTATATAGGGTGGTCGCAAGAAAGTATTGTCCGCCCATTAAATTTAAAGATTTAAACATAAACCACAAAACCAACTATGGTTTATGAATATGAAATATTTATTTTAACTATTTTTTCCCCAATGCCTTTGGCTCATATTTGATGCACTGGGGGTCATTGTACTTAAAACATTCCCCCTTAAAGGTCAATGACCTTTGGGATCCGTTCCGCCAAATATAAGTCGACTTTCACCAGGGTGGTTGCACCATTGCCGTACCAACCTATCAGACTTGTTTAGAAGCTTAGATAGCAATTTCCTTATCGTTTTATCTTCTGCCTTCCACTTTTCTAGCAGTTTTTCTCTCTCTTCTTCCTTTTCTCTCGCGCCATTGTGAAAGTCTCGCGGTTTGGGAAGCTTTTAAAAGTCATCATTAGTACGTGCTTGGATTGGTTACTCAGTGAGTGTGTATCAATAACTTTTAACATGCACATGTTTGAACCTATATAGCCTGTAACCCTAAGTGCATATACAGCCTGGTTCAAAAAAAATGGTACAATCAAAAACCGATTTTTTTCAATATTATATCTCAAAGTTGTATGGTACATGCACATAAAGAGAAAATACCAGGCTTTCCAGGATTTTTTTTGTTTAATCGCATTGTTTTTCAATCGAGAAGATAACTCCAGTTTACTGCGGAACAACAAAAATCGAGTTTGTTGCCACTTTCTGGGTTGAGTGAAAACGGTGAATGACTTGTTAAACATAAGTTATACAAACTGAGCAGATATGAAAATCTTTTTTTAAAAAGGGATTACTCCATAAAGAAAACTCTACAAAGTTTACTTAATGGTGGACGTTTTATGATCAGTAAGTTCTGGCCTTAAGATAAAGTGAATACCATCCGACATTTATATGTTCTTTGTTAGAAGAGAACCATGAGCGTACCGCCGGCGTACAACAAACCTGGAGGAGAGAGTTTTTATGGTCTGAAGTATCATGAAACGCAAATTCCTACCAACATTTTGATACTTTGCTTCCAGATTCAAATTTTTATTTATTCAAAATGAGTAATGCACAAAGATAGTGCAATATTCTTTAACCATTTCTTTGGATTTGGAGTGGTTATTTTGGTTGCCCACTTACATTCTTTCTGGAGATTTTAACAGATACCAATTTGTGAAATAAAATTCATTCAAAAGTTCCATTTCATGACGTGCAATAAAATTTTGTTATTGTTTATTATTTATGAAAAGGAAGATATTTCTCATTAACTGATTATGTTGACTATTAAACTTGTGTCGATAAAAACTAGACTCGTTTGTTTACTTTAATCTGTGTTTGTTTCTCTTGTCAAGTTTGCAAATCTTTTGTTTGATTGTTTAAGACAGCATGGTGGCATAACTGGGCGAAGCAACTCTGCCCCAAAGTGGCACAAAATCGATTTTGTGTATGCAATGAAATTGATTATATCTCTGGATGACAAAAGCAAATAAGATGAAACAAACACCATGGAAAGCCTGGTCTTGTTCTTAATATTATGCCACGTAGAATGACCTTATTTGAATTTCAATTTAACCATTTTTTTGTCGATTGTTACCATTTTTTTTGAGACATGGCTGTAGTTTATCCAGTTTTCCATAAGATTATAGCCACAGTAGTAGGGATGCAGGGGCGGACAATACTTTCTGTACACCCTAACCATATATGAAATGATGCATAGGGTCACTGTTTTGAATTGTGTTGAATTGATCTGTCTGTCTGACGAACTTTTGAGCAGGCAGTTTCGCCGTGGCCTAACACTTCCATCAGATGTTCGTTCGTTCGTTCGTTCGTTCGTGCAAGTCCAAAATCACAGTGGAAGATCAGTCTTTAAACCAGATGATAGTTTATCTCATCCGGGTTGATCAGGCCTGGGAATCCTCTTGGGACTTGTAGGACCTCACAGTATCTATGATGTGGGCTAATGGTTTGTGGCTCTCCCACAATCGCAGTTTGGTGAGGGTTCTACTCCGATCTTGGGAAGGAAGTTCTTTGTACGACCTAAGCAGATTCTTGAGTCTGTGAGGTTGACCATGCTTTCCTATCAAGGTCAACAGCATTGGGCTGCTAGATGGCGGTCCCACAAACTGCTTTAGGTCAAGTAGAGGCTGACCATTGCTCATACCATCTGTCATTGATAAAGGATGATCGATAGGGATTACGTGACTGCAGTGTCATGGATTGGAGTAGCAAAGTGATTCCGTGGAATTCTCTGATCCTCAAGGGTGTTGGTGGTGGGAGTAGGCTACCAGGTTCATCACATTTCTTGCGAGCGATCGTCTGAGGTTCCTCCTAAGGTTGCAGGAGCTATGCCAGAGAATGGAAGGTATTCTAAAGGCGTCGCCAAAGGCAACCACTAACAAGTCTCATTGCATCATTCAGAACGACATAAATCTTGTGTGAATGTACGCGTGAATCCTACGGGTTGGGACAGCGTATTCAGCGGTGGAGTATGCCAAGGCAACAGTTGATGTATGTTAGGTGTCAAAGGATGCACCCCAACCAGTTCCTGCGAGCCTTTTGAGGAGGTTGACACGAGATGCGTCTTTCTTGGCAGCACTGCCTTGGTTGTGTTGATTGAAAGTAAGGCTGCCGGTCCATTTGTGAACGCCAAGGTACTTCGGTGGGGTCATGTGACAGTTTTTTCTCCATCTAGAGTGATGTTTAGTTTTCTTTTGCGTATCGATTGGCAAGGTGGAAAAGCGCTGGACGGTATTGGGTTTGCTCGGAGTTTCAGTGCCATCGGTTGGAAGGAATGGCTTACAGTGATTAGGTCTTTCTGCAACACTGTTTTAAGGACTCAAAGCAATCAGCGTTATTCCAAGTGCCGTGTCATCTGCGTAGGAGTACTGCGAACAATCTCCATTGGCAATCTGAGACGTGATGTTGAAGAGACTGGGTGCCAGGACAATAAACCTTGTGGGACACCATTCCGAAGTTTGCGGCTTTTACTGCGTGGCCCATTTGATGTCTCCAGGACGAAAGATCGGTCTTGGATGAGAAGCATAATGAATTGACAAGCTTGACATAAGGGAAGATTTTGAGTAGTTTAAGGTAGAGACCTCCAGGTGCCGAAGAGTGTATCGTACGCAGCAGTTAGGTCATGAAGACTGCTCCCAACTTCTGCTTCTTCTGGAAGGCTGTCATTAACTAGTCTTGATATCTGATCAGTTGTTGATTTACCTCTCCGAAATCCAGCTTGGGGTGCGGGGTAAATTTGCATCGACCGTATCATTGATCCATGCAGAGGATAAGTTCGCTCAAGCAGTTATAGATGTGAGTAGTAGAGAGATGGGTCCGTAACTCTTGGGGTCATTTGCGGGTTCTTGGGCTCAGGATTGCAATGACCTTTGAAGTATTCCACCCGGAGGGAACAGCCGACGCTCCCGTGCAAGTAGAAAGGAAGAGTGGGAGCCATCGCACAGCTTAGGGTAGGTGCATATTCTTCAAGGTTCTGTATGGATTTGTCATTGCCTGGAGCTTTCTCATTCTTGAGAACTTTAATAACTTCGGTGATCTCATCGTAGGTGAATGGTTGGGGACATGGGGCTTGACGGGTGGAGAGGTTGTAGGAGCTGTTTAATCTCTGCATTAACCGCACGAGAGTGGGCCCCCACCCCGTTGGAGTGTGGTCTTGCCCACTTTCCAATTGTTGGGACAAGTTACTGAAGCGATTTGGAGTTTGCAGAGACAGGACATGCTTAGCTGGACAGCTTACGCCCGGTTGAGCACTTGTTGATGGTGTCCGGGCCCTCTTGCGGTTTTTTTTTAGTGAGTAAAGTTGATATTGGATATTCTCCTCCTCCCATCTGGTGCGTATCTTTTGGCCAAGCAGATCCAGTAGCTGGTTGCCCTTTGCTATTCTCTCAGAGGTATCGCAAGTTGGTATTACCCAATACGCTTTTGTATAACTCGTGCATTTCCTTGTCCCAACCCAGGGGGTGAGGGATTCCTCTTGCCTCTTGGAATGGGAAGGAATGTTTAACTGCTTGGTAGAGCATTGGGCAGAAGTCAGAATATGCATCTTTGATGTTAGATGAAGCCGGGTCTGGCCAGTCGTGGATGACAGTTCGCAGGTGAGTTGTTTGAACTTGGACGTTGGCTTTCCTGAAATTCACATCTCTTTCTGTGGAGGAGGGAGAATCGTGACCTTATATCACTGGTTGGACCAGGAATAGGGCAATGGACCTGATTAGGAAATCTAGGGAAGGCCGTTCTGGAAGGCAGCGGGATCGGATTTGTCGCTGGTGATGTTGACAGGTCGGGACAGGTCCAGTCCCATGACTGCTTGAATAGAAGGTAGGGTGGATTCCTACTATTCAAACACAGTTGGAGGTCTTGGGCTTCAGTCCATTCAAGAGCCGCTTGGCCATTCTTGTCAGGTTGGAGTATCCCCCATGCTTGTATTTCTACAGTGAAATCCCGCAGACGAAGGAAGGAGCTCCGCGACTACTGGAAGGGGAGGTTGCAAGTGCCTTCAGCTTAAGTGGCTCTTATAGATGTTGGTGAGGAAGTGGGTGCCATGTTCAAATTATCCCACTGGATCGGCGAATTAATTGAAGATTGCAGGTGATTCTCACTTGTAAGCCTTGCTTACACAGAAGCGATCCATGCTTGTTGTGCGGAATGCAGCAAATAAGGTCAAAACCTGCGATTTGCAGCTTCTCTACAGATTCGCAGTGACGTTTCTGGAGGAGGATGATATTCACTCCGTTCTCCAGGAGGAGAGCTGTTAGGATGATGTCAGCTAGCATGGGTTGAGACCCTCAACGTTCAGCGGCAGGATACAAAACTTTGGTGGGCTTGCCATAAGCAAAGTTCCTCTGTGAGTAGTTCAGCCGCCTAGAATTGAGGGTGGTTCTTTAAGATGTTCACTGTGGTTTTGAAAACACGATGTTGGACTTAAGTTGTTGAATCAGTAGCCACAACAGGTGATGTGACAACAGGTGATGTGACATTAACAGGGCCGCCGCGAGAAGGCTTCAACATGACCCCTATTGTAAAACTCATAAATAATATTGAGGAGAGCTTTGTAAAGCTTCGTAAGGCCGGTTTCATCTTGGTGGACCCCTCTGCAGCGTATAACACGTTGGTACCAGGGCTTGACACTCAAGCTTCTCAGGATCATCCCGGATCGTCACCTTGTACAAATCATATATGTAACATGCTTACCGTAGCTTTGTTCTTAAACCCTAACTGGGACCGTGCTAGGCATTTTCTGAGCCGTACACACCAAAGCGATAAAGAGTGGCAATTACTGACCTCCCATCGGCAAAACTTGTGTGGGCGGATCAGCTGATATCGGGTTGCAGTTTCATTGAAAACACGTCTCGAGGAGAGGGTAATTATTGGGCTGGTTATGTTTATATATGATTTAGTAGATGGTCCGTCAGATTTTATTTTGCCCCACTGTCTCGCTTAGCTGTCAGCAATGTTTCGACTTCAATGCGCTTTAAACAATGGAACAAATGCAGCCAAATATGGGCTAGAAGTAGCCCAAAGTCCGGATTAAGTGACCAGTGATGGGCAGAGCAGTCGACTGCGTCGCCTGAGGAACGAAGTTCCACAAGGATCATACTGGCTTCACTGCTGTTCAATTTGTTTATCAGCGGTCTACCTCAAACCACCAACCCTCGACATATGATACGCCGACGATATCGCCCTTCTTCACTCGGGCAGAAGCCGGACTAAAGTAGAAAAGTACACTTAATGCAGTTATGGCCCTACTTGCAGCATATCGCAAGATCTGGAGACTCAACCTGAGTGAAGCCAAGACCACCGCTACTACCTTCAATCTTCAATATTAACACGAAAAGAGGTTCATCGGCAGCTTCAAATTCACTCAATGGAGCGCCTCTGCCAAATAATCCCACACCAACTTATCTAGGGTGAAGTTTGATTGGCAGCCACCTTGCTGGATCTTCAAGGGGCGCTAGACAATACACTATACGCACTCACCGGACTTGGCTCTGGTCTATAGTGTGCTGAATATGCGCCCCCAACATGGGGGCAGACATGGACAATAACTCTTACACAAAGAGCTGGGCACAGTACTCAATGAGACCATGAGAACAATTACTGGCTCTCTTCGTCCCACTCCATCTGAAGTTTCTACCAGTGCTTTCAGGCATTGCACCTGCAGTGCTTCAGAGAGGACATCACACACATAAACTGGTGAATAAGGCTCTATAAGCACCTGCTGGCTGCATAACACTGTCAAGAATTCTCAACAGCTCGGCAGACAGAGACTGCGCTCCGTGACCTTCTGTCGATACGCTGCTAAACTCTCCAGCTCCCCATTCAACATCTTACAGACATGGACCACTTCCTGGCTAGATACTCCAAGACCAGACCAATTCAACTATCAACACACACTATTACAAGAACTCCCACCTGATAGCGATCTTCCACGTAAGGAATGGGTCACCTTGAATATGATTCGCACAGGAGTCTGTTTCAACAGCAATATGCACCGATGGGGGCTGCGACATCTCCAGCCTGCCAATGTGACTCTCCATCACAGACTGCGGATCACATTCTCAATGAGTGCTCTACCTTTCGTCCACCGGTGGCTTATAAACTTATCAACCCCAAAAAACCAACGCGAGCTGGGCTTTCTACCAACTTCAACATATTTAGCTGCTGCCCCATACGCAAAAAGAAGGCGATTATCTCCATGATTGGCCATTGATAGGCCTATATCACTTAAAGTCCTTGATGAGTGCAGTGCAAAAAATCAGAATTTTAAATATTTTGGAACACCTACTATTGAAATCTCTCGTTGCACCTTTAAGGTGTGAATTAATGTACTGGTTTGCGTTGTAAAGATGCAAAAAGAAAAAAAAAAGGCTTTCATTGCAATCATGTTTATATAAATTGAGAATAAAAAGAAGTAATCCTTTAAGGTTAGTGTGGAAAAAAATTGCTGAATAGCAATGATCCTGAGCCTAATTAAAAGAAAATTTATTTTTTAAGTTCAAGCAATGGAGGAGGGTTGTGTGAAAACAATTGTCATCGTCATCATCTTCACCGCAATGGAACTTACGGAAGTATGGACGTTGGAAGGTTAAAAGCAGTATAGATAATTAATCACTCCCTAATGTTAATGTATCTTCACGACACTCTATGACACAATAATGTTGGTGTGTCTCCATTTAAAGGCTGACTCAGAGATTTTCCGAAGAGGGCGCCCTCAATTATCAAAACAAATCGGGTTTTTTTTTTTTGCAGTATACAAAAATGCTGGTCCAATATACAAACACTTTAAACTAGCTAAGCTCAAATCGAAGTCCTTCATATAGAAAATCACAACTTTTGTTATAAATTTCCGGATCCGGAAGTTTTTATTAGTCACCGCCTTATCCTATGGCACGTAATAACTATACATGCATGTTACTGCATCAAAACGGAAAAAATCGATCATCCTCAAACTTGGAATTGTGCATTTTAGGTTACTATCCTTAGTCTGTTGGACAATTTTTAGTTATTCCACACAAAAAAAAAATATATATATTTCAAAGTATCTGAGTCAGCCTTTAAATACTGTACTAATATTTACAGGGCTACTCAGCTAGTTTGTTTGAAGTGCCCACTGTTAATTATTGAGTTATCCTCAAGTGACAATCATTGAGAGGGAGCGAAGTGAACGAGCCGCTAACGGGTGGGGTCCAGGGGGCCCGCTTAGGGCCTTGGGGCTTCTGGTGGAGTCCAGGGGGCAGCGCCCCTGGCGCTCCTGGATTATAGGGGTTTTGAAAGGCTCAGAGTGTGTAAAAGTATTACCACATCATAATCATCAAACATGATAGATTCGTAAAATCATTTAATGCAGTATATTGCGACGCTTGTGCAGCGTGGACCAGTCTAAAATAGATACACGGTGTTTTCCGACCGGGTCCCCTGGCTGATATGAGTTTTTGGCCCGAATATGTGGTCCTGGACCAGATATTTTCAACTCTTCTCAACTCGCGTTTTTCATGATTATGTGTGCGCTTTATTCCGTTAAATGAGATCATCACGCTACGCTTCGCTTTATTGTTCTCGCTGCGTTGACGGGAACAGCCATTTTGCCAACAAATAAAGCAGGTGTGTGATGGAATGTTAGAATTTTAGTAGATTATATAGTGTGTCTTACAAAATGTCACTGTATTCTTCAAGTTTTTAAAAAGTGGAACTAAAAATGTCAACCGAAACGCAATCCAGCATGTAATGCTCGAGTAGAGCCATTCATATCAGAGTCCCTCAATGCCACATGCTATACAATCACTTGAAATTCCCCGCGTAAAATCAATTGAGACCTTGAATGCGTACCTTGGAATGACACTATTTGCTATCTGGCCAGCTGATCGGTGATTTGGGACAGGTGGGACTTCAATTGGTTCTACTCTTCATTGGGATACTGTGGTAAAATCTTTACATTCGAAGTGAGGAGGCCTACTCGTTATTTGTATTGAGGTAAATCTGTGAAGTAGTTATTTCTTTATTGGAATATAATCACTGCACATGTGCGTCGATTCAAAGGCATACAAACCTATTAGACATGTTAGATACTGAAAAGTATAAATTACTTTGTTTTGACAATCATCATGGGACAAACTATAGACATTACGTAGCAATGGCAGCGAGATGGCCGAAACGTCACTATGGCCGTGAGATTATTGGCAACATGGATGCGCCAATCAGTTCCCGATTTCATTTTTGTCTTCTAATTAGCTAATTAATTTATTGTAATATCATCAATGTTGAGAATCGTTTCAACATAATTTTTAAACTAAAAAATTAGCATGTTATGTACCTTTAATGTGTATTTAAGTATTACAAAAGAGCGATGTTCTGCCGGCTCCAAAACTCATGGGTTCGATCTCCACTCCAGGCATAAAATTTTACTTCAATATTATTTTATCTCGGAGTTAAAGATTTCAATCGAAACATCATAGTTGGCAATTGAAGTTGAAAAAAGTGAATAGCTGCCTTATGATATAATTTAACTGCTTATGGTCCTGGACCATAATATCGGACCAGAATGTCACACGTGTAGCAAAATGCTGACAATATTTGTATTTTTTCTTGTTTTTGTAAGTATGTAGTAGAAAAACCCTTGGTTGGACGAGGGATAAAGAGTAATTTCTATTCTTTGATAGCTCAACGTGTAACTAATTTGTCCAACGCGTTGCTCAAATTTTAATAACGCGTTAAATCGCCACGTATTGGCTCCGTTGGCTTGCCATAACCGTTGGCTTGCCATACCCGTTGGCTTGCCATACCCGTTGGCTTACCATACCCGTTCCAGTTCCTGGATAGAACACTGACCTTTTTTAAAAAAGGAATATGACAGTATATGTCATGTATAGTATACCAGAAACTTCCATGCATTATTTTAATTGCATATCCACCAAAAGTGGGCACCTCTGCAGCTCTACATCTATAAGCAGGGATTTTTGGTGGGTTTATTTACCCTGAGGCATGTCTACCTGGTTACCTAACCCTACCAACATTTTGGTTATGTTACCTTGAGGTATATCTACCTGGTTACCTAATCCTACCTTAAATTTGGTTATGTTACCTTGAGGCGTATCTACCTGGTTACCTAACCCTACCTAAATTTTGGTTGTCTTACCTTGAGGCAAATCTTCCCAGTTACCCAACCCTACCAAAATTTTGGTTATGGTAATTTAGGCATATCTACCTGGTTACCTAATCCCGTGGTGGATTTAAGGAGAAGGGCCCTGTCAGCAGCCTAATGTGGGGCCCCTTAGCGGTCGCGAAGCGACGCAATGTTGCACTTTATTATGCGACTATATGGGTTTCTGAGGGCCCTGAGGACAATATCTGAGGGGGGCCCTGTTAGCAGCTGCTGACACTGCTGACTCTTAAATCTGCCACTGCCTAATCCTACCTAAACTTTGGTTATGTTACCTTGAGGCATATCTACCTGGTTACCTAAATCCAACTTTGGTTATGTTACCTTGGGGCATATTTACCTTGTTACTTAATCTTACCTTAACTTTCGCTATGTTACCTTGAAGCATATCTACCTGGTTACCTAACCCTACCTAAATGTTGGTTATTACCTTGCGGCATATCTACCTGGTTGCCTAACCCGACCTACACTTTGGTTAAGTTTAAAAGAATATAATAACCATTTTGTATTAGCGGCTTAAACCCAACAGGGCGCTCAAGCGCGGTGACAATTAGTATGACGCCGACTTCAAGAAATCGCCACAATCATTTCGCTTCATTTAGGTGGCTGCTCGAAGACATGCCTTACAAGCGCACAAGCCTATCAGCAGTTAGATTGTAATATTCCCCATAGCAGTTACCCAGATTTCGCTTGGGTGGACGAGGCAATTGAGACTAAGTGTCTTGCCCAGGGACACAAACACGTTGACCATAGTGGGGCTCGAACTCACGATTTTCACGGTCTATTTATCACCGGGCGTAGCTGTCCAGCTAGACCACACGCGCTCTCCTTACCTTGAGGCATATCTACCTGGTTGCCTAACCCTACCTAAACTTTGGTTATGTTACCTTGAGGCATATCTACCTGGTTACCTAACCCTACCTAAACTTTGTATATGTTACCTTGAGGCAAATCTACCTGGTTACCTAACTCTACCTAGGCTTTGGTTATGTAACCTTGGGGCATATCTGGGTGAAAAAAAAAATCGAAAAGCTGAGGTGGTCAAAAACATGATTTTCAAAATTAGGGGGTTTAGGATGTCGGGAAAAGTTTTTACTTTGAGCATGCTAAGTTTTGAGTCAGAGAGAATTTTGGTGACAGCAAAGCTAAAACATGTATTCATTAAATCCAATTATGCGTTTAACAATAATTTGCTGAAAACTGATTTCAAAAATGATTGCTATAATGTGAAATTCAACCTTTGTTACCGCTACCATTATTCAGGGATGTGATTGTCGTAACCAGCTGAGTGACTACAGTACAGGTTTATAACGCATCGCGTACAATTAACCGTGCAGTGAACGTGGTGCACCTTTAATGAAGTTGACGCACAAAAGGATCGGAGCCTGCGTTCATGCGCCTTCTTAATTAGCATTCGGAAAAAAATCTTTTCAAAATATCTCAAGGTCATTGCCATGGGAGAGCCGTCGGTTTGTAACATTGTTGTTCTAATGTTTTCTCTACTGGACCTGAGCATAGACGCAGGTAGGTAATTGTAATTTGTAGCTTTATATTGTTACTCGACTGTGCTTTTCTCCTATACGGTTTCTTTCTTGACACAGTCAAGGAACTCGACTGTGTCTTTCTTTTCTACGGTTTCTTTCTTTACACAGTCGAAGTGTGTGGTGAAGGGTCTCAAGCTGCTTCTTTGTGTTTTTAGCCCATCCTGTAGGACATCCCCTACAAAAGTTACATAATGATATTTTGAATCAAAGGTCATTTGGGGACACAGAGGTCAAAAGTTCATTTTTGTTTTACAAAAAATGCTTCTCCTACAGATAACATTGCATGGTCACTTGACTCGTGCGTATGAAGCAGCTTGAGCCCCTTCACCAAAGGGGATCAACGGTCATTAAAGGGAACTTCCGGTCTTAATGTGAAAACATTTTCAAATAAAATCATATCTGCTATATGCAACGTTGCATGGTCACGTGACTCATGCATATGAAGCAGCTTGAGACCGTTCACCAAAGTTGTGCACGGCATTGGGAAGATCATTAAGGGGATACTTCCGGTCTTAATTTGAAAAATCTTCAAAAAATCATATCTGCTATATGCAACGGTGCATGGTTACGTGACTCATGCATGATGCATATGAATAGCTTGAGATCCTTCACCAAAGTTGTATTCGGCATAAGGTTAAAGCTCATTAGGGGTCACATCCGACCTGAGTACTCTCGACTTTCTTCAGATCTGTCTACAATACCTCAGACATGCAACATTCCATATTGACCAAAACTGGTGACAAGGACGAGAACATACACATAAACTTTTACCATTACCGGATTGGTGTCAAAGGTCACGATAGGGGTAAAAAACGTCAACCATGCAAAAAATCTAGAATTAACTCAAATCTCAAAGCTAATACTGTCATCGGGAGGACTTGGTCAACACTACAAAAAGTCAATTATGACTTTGTCATATGACGCATCGATTTAGGGGGCATAGGTCAAAATACATGAAATTACGTTACACTTCAAATCATTACTCCTAAAGATTATATATGATCACGTGACTCATGTATGTGGTGTAGTTTGACATCCCTACAAAAGTTATTTAATGAAATTTTGATCAAAGGTCATTTGGGGTCACAGGGGTCAATTACCTGATTTTCACTTGATTACAAAGTATGTTCATATGACTCATGTATGTGGTGTAGTTTGACATTCCCTACAAAAGTTACCTGATGAAATTTTGATCAAGGGTCCTTTCGGGTCATTTCTGGTCTGAGTCTAAAATATCTTCAAAAAATCATACACAATATGCAAGGTAGCACATTGATGCTACTTGCACAGACGCATGTTACAAATTCAATACAAGTCATTGGAGGACAATTAGAGGTCATTCAGAGGTCCTACAGATAACGTTGCATGGTCACGTGATCAATCATATGAAGCAGCTTGAGACTGCATGGGGTAAAAGGTCAATAAGGAGCATTTCCGGTCTTAATGTGAAAATCTTTAAAAATAATATCTGCTTAATGCAACGTTGCATTATTTCGTGACTCATGAGGAATATGAATCAGCTTGAGACCCTTCGCCAAAATTGGGCTCGGCATGGGGTCAAAGGTCATTAAGGAGGTCTGAGTACTCTCGACTGGCAGACTCAGTAATTTCTTAACACTTAACTACATAGGAGTTGTTTTTGTTTTTCGGTTGGCGTTTTTTAACGCTGCAATATATGTTGATTATATTTTTTGTATATGTCTAACTTTTAGTTGCGTCACGGCGTTTTTCTTTAATTGGCACGGTAACCCCTTCTATGCACTAACGGAGGTACCCAAGACAAAAATCAAAAACTTAATAGAGTTACTGTGATTCTGATTTTCATAACGTATACACTTAGTGACATAAATAAAGTAAATAATTAATCACAAAAATTCTTGGAAAGTATGCCATTGGTCCCATAATATTTTATATACATCATAGCGTTTCACTGAAGAAACCTATGGTAAATTAAACAAGTAACCCTAAAAAATATAAAA
>JAMKCH010005093.1:0-33735 GCA_023653785.1 Ophioderma brevispina
TGCAGAAAGTACTCGTGTGACCAAAATTCACCATTTATTCAGGATTTGCACACCACATAAGATATGTTCACTACAGTCCCCCACTACCAAGCTTCAGTTGAATTAGACAAAATTGAAAAGAAATATGACAAATGCACACAGTAGGTGAATATGCAAAGTAAGAGTTCAAATGTTAGGTGATATTTTACTATATGAAATTAATTAGTGAATGCATACAAGAGTAGCAAGTCAAATAAGTGGAGAGTTTTCTTTTTATTCACACAGATCAGCCTGATGCAAGAGGAATTCACTCTTTTAGAGTGACTCAGGGCCCACTCCAAAAAGAGTGAAAATTCACCACCGTTCAAAGGAATATTATTTGGCAAATTTTACTTCTGATAATTTATCAAATGATAAAATGAGATCATTTTGTCAATTATCAAGATTAAAAATTTTGACCCAAAAAGTATTATAAAGGTATAAAATTTCCACTATTTTTGGAGTGGGGCCCGTGCACTCTAAAAGAGTGAAATCACTCTTTTGCATTTAGAGGAACATGACACCTGACACATGCATAACTAAAGTTAAATCCCTGTGGACCATTCTGAGAAGCAAATGGCAGCAAACTGCTATCTCATGCATTTGAGCACTTCCCCCCCCCCCCCCCTCCCTTTTCCCTATTTAGTCATGTATTACTTTTGAAATATAATACCCCCTACTCCACCCTTTTCCTAAAACTAATAACCCGGGAGCTATCACTTTTCTCCACAATCCTCCGCTACCATATTCCATAAAATATATATTCTCGATATCAGCCGAGTAATTTGTTGTGATATTAGAGGTATGTTCTACCACGCTTACGCTCAAGAGATGCCCGCGGCACAAGCCATCTTTAGTTCAACAAAATCACAAATACAAACCCGGTAGTCCAATGTTCAAATTGCACTCAAGGGAGATGGATAAGCGGCAAGATGCAATGCAAATAAGTTGCTAATAGATACAAAAATTGTCTAATTAGTTACTTCATTAGGTCCACCGCCGATCTCGCCAGTTGCTAGGGGGCGTCTCAGTGAAGGCTCAGCATTGAATTTCAAAGAAGACTTTTGGAGGATGTTTTCGAGGACATGGTGCGCTCTTTCCATGGAATAAATCATGGCTTTTTGACCTGGAAAGCAAAGTTCTTTGAATACCTTCAGGTATTATAGATAACAGAAGCCACTTGAAGATCTCATATATTAACAAATGAAGTCAAATTGAGTGAGATGCAACCCAATTGAGTCTGTGAGATATAATTCATCAGTGAGCATTTCTTTCGTAAATATTTGCAAAGGGCCGTGATACTAATTTCTTTAAGGCTTCTTTTGACAAGATTAAATTTTCCAAAAAATCTTGTTCTAAGGAAAATAATGGCTTTTTTTTCCGATACAAATTTGGGCATAAAAGTTTGTTACCAAATAATAAATTATGTGGAAAGTTCTTCACCATAAAGGATCTTGAGTTTGCAGTCCCTTTTAACAGTTTGCTCAATTGCAAAACCTTTACTACTTCATTGTTTTGACTTCTTAAAGGTCTGTTCGATATATGTGTATGTGTCTCTATTGATATGAGAGGCCTGGCACTTGCACATAAACCCCTTCAAGTACCGTGGGAGGAAACAAAATTGACGGTTTTGATGGTTAGATGCAATAATGCATGTTGCAAAGCCATATTCAAGACTGTGCCTAATATTGTGGTTGTTAACCCTAAAACGGCGGTTTTTTTGTTTAGATCTTGGGAAAAAATGTATATGGATTTTGAGTGGGCTCAAATGTCAGGACGACAATGAGAAAAATACGCGCTTAATCTATATAAAAATCGATACTACTTCCGGGTAAGCAGGAGGAGGGTCCCAAAGACGATCGAACACGCACTTTAAGTTTACTGTCCAACCTTTCTAGGACCATCAACATAGGAGAATGATGCAACTTTCAACCAGGCAAACTCATAATCATATTTGCAATGGGTAAAATATGTCCCATCAAATGCTTGGTGATCACTAAGTGGTTGGCAACTTAAACTACATCCAGACCACCCCTCCGTAATTCAGCTCCAGGTGGGTTAACCTTTTTATCACAGGAATTCCAGGGTTACATTTTCTCGTGGACAAACATATGGACATACGGACATATGGATGGAGCCCATTCTAGTCCTGTTTGGTGGGGACAAAAAAGTATGAAAGATTTATACTTATTAGCTGGGGCAGGAGTTTCCACCATGAAAATGTGTACTTGTATGTGGTGGATTCACATGTCCTTAGTCTGAAAGTGCATCAGGCTATCTGATATAACAAGCAACGTGGGCCAGTTGGAATGTGACATGACACCTTCAAACCAGGAACAGTGCACTGGCTCAAATAACTCGACAAAAAAAAAGAGGGACCCACCTGCACTTTCTCTAGTGGGTTTAGAAGTGACGTGATTGTGATTAAGAGTGACGAAATGCAAGATTTAACAGTGATTATTCCGAGAAGTGTATTCATGCTCTCCACTTGGTATAAGAGTCTGGAACTCGCATACACTCGCATAAGTTCTGTGGGAAAAACAAACATGTGGTTTTGATGGTTGAAGCAATAATGCATACTGGGCAGTCCCCGGGGTTTCGCGATCACCTGGGTTTTGACGATCACTGAACCCGGCTCAACAATTCGGACCAAACCAAGTTTCATGTCCATACACCAACGTTTACCCCATTTGACCACCTTTGACTTCAATGACAACAGTATGACCTTTGACATCCATAACCCAAACTCGGTCTTCGGGCAGTCAAAGGGCAACCACAAGTTTCAGGAAAATAGACGCGGTCAGACAGACACACCCGCAAACACCGGTTTAATAAGATTTCAAGGCCCTATTCTCCATGTGCTAATATTGATGTTAACCATTCAAACTGGAGTTGTAGTCTATCTTGGGAAGGAAAATGGATGTGAAGCTGAATTTTAGGATGACATGAGATTAAGAATCTGATGTTTAAAAATTGGCACTATTTTGGCTGGCCCAGGTGGGCCCAAGATGATCGAAAACAAGCACCTTTAAACAGAATGTATGGTTGTTTAGAAAATCTTTCTGACTTGGGATGAGATTAAAAACTTTTAAAGTGGCATATTACTTTGATACAGATGCTTCAAACAAGATGTTTAGGCGGGTCCATTTTTAACTCTCGTGAGAACTGCCTGTCAATTGGCTAAAATGAATGCTACCCCGTGTATTGAGTCTGCAATTAGCAAAATGAATGCTAACTCATTTAATGAGCCTACCGATTAGCTAAAATGAAGGCTAACTCATTCATTGAGTCTGCCAATTGGTAAAATGAATGCTTACTCATTTATGAGCCAATCAATGGAATGTAAGAAATTTACAGGGTATCCTTGAAAACAATTTAGTTTGGAAGATCTATTTTAAATGGTTACTGAAATGAATATATCATGTAATTAGCTAATCAGAAACACCGTAAGAAAGAGGTTAGTGCCTAGAGAGGTAACCAAATGATATTTTGTGATAATCTTTAAGAAATTACTAAAGAGGGTCCTAGCTTTATGGTTGCGTGTGGTTACACAATTCCCTATTACAATGTAACCCAAGCCTTTTATGTGTACCCATATCAAAGACCTATCTAATACTCTGCTGGTTCCTGCCTGCCATCCAATTATCTTGCATTGGATGAAATTTTATGCCGGACTTGAGAATGCAAAACTCGGCAGCAGCCATAATAGGGCAAAAAAGTTGCTTTCATATTCTGTTGTGAATTGGTTAACTACTGTCTTCGTATGTTCCACGGTGAAAGATAGCGATCTATTGTATATAACATAAAAAAATGCTCTCCAACTAGTCATTTCTAGCAGTGTGATAACATGAAGTGTTGTGATTTATCAATTTCTAGGACAAAATGGAATTTTGAGCGGATGAATATTTCACCCTCATGTGCAATCTGTTCCAGGCTGCCATGCCACTGGGGGTTCAGACCAATGAAATTAGCAAAATTACAGAAACCTGCCTGATTAGAGTGTTTCCCCTAATGACCCACCACCCGGGTGCCTCGGGGCACGTACAATTGCCCACTGGATATGCTATGACAGGTCTGATGTTGGGGGGGACCCGGGTGGTTGTACAGCAGCACAATCCATCCAAATTCCAAGAAAGGGGGAAAAAATGGTTACTTCTTTTAACAGAGGTCCAAAATTGGATGGTGGTAGGGGCTACTTTTACACAATATCATATGGTCCTCAGACCATTAGTGTCGCGACTGCCGTCAATGGTTTGTGATGATAAGGCCTCAGCATATCTACAACTTGACCTCACACAACCTTAGCATCTCGTAGGGACCTTTGACCCTATCAAACAAATGAGGAATCCCATGTTGCAGCTATGATCAAGTTTGATCAACAACAACAACGACTTGAAACCGTGGACAAATTCCCAATGTGTCTTCCTGCTTAAGACAGACGACACAAAAATGTAACATTTTCCCAAAGTTCCTGCACCCTTAATTAAAGTCCTTCATGTGGGGCTGTGAGATCCACCCTTTTTACCTTTTGTGAGTCATTACATTGGTTCTGTTTTGTCTCAGGCTCAGTTAACACTAGAATATAAATGGAAATCTGTGCAGGTCTTAACTTTAGGCGGCTCTTCTACATGCAAGGATATTGGGTAGTGCAAAAACAGGGAGCATGTGAGGCAATCCAATATCAAACTTGAATTTTGCAGGCCAATTAATTTCCATTGCCTTTTTCAAAGGGATTCAGTTAGAAAATTAAATTGTCCAAATAGCGGATTCTTTAACATAAGGAATTTTACACCAAAATGTGTTTATTTCATGAACATGTTCACTACAAAAAAGTTTCTTCTTGCCTCTTTGGTAAAAATTTTTTTTACGCCAATTACGTTGTTTCACAGTATTACCTGGATGGAGTTATGTTGACAGAAATCAGATATGTGAGAAACTCTAGTACAACAGGTATGCACCGTTCTCACCCCGGAACAGTGGGGCTTGACATCCTGAATTGTGCAATTATCAAACCAATCCAGTAATAGATAGCGCTTTGCTGATTTCTCTGAATTCTAATAAAACTTGGTCCGAGTGCGCAGCGGGCAATGTTCGACCCCACTCTCAAAACCCAAAACATTATACTTCATACGGCCTGAACTAAGGGTGATGTTCATAGTTTCGAGCGCGATTGTATGCATGCATATCGCGCACGCCGACTTTGTACGCTCGCGATTACAGCTGGGGCTTACTGCGATTCGCAAGTTTAAGACTGCGTGAAAGCTTTGATGTCACTCCTTAGTTCAGGGCCGGAAGACGAATGTATAGTGGGCTTGAATTCCTGAATCAATGAAACTTCTATTTGCAACGTCGCTTATCGACGTGTCTATGATGTTCTATATAGTAGTCCGAGTTTGCCTGGCAATGCCGGAACCACCAGGTCATGACACAGTAAAACAACAACTACATTTGGATTCTTACAAGTATACAGCCATCCACAGGTATTCACTGATTGTATTTATAGGAAATAGTCGAGTTTACACAATTGTTAATCGCTGACAGGGTATATGGTGGATGAGGTAGCTAATTCAAGAAGGCCGGGTTTGACAACATTTGCTTAAATGAAGCAAAAATACTTTGCACAAAAGATATTTTTACCAATATGGATCAACGGACCATTCGGCAATTTGCTATTTTAACGTTTTGCTTAATCAACCCCATATGCACAATTCTAAATTTTATGTTTACTTTAAATTTTAATTGATTTGTGATATAGTGTAAAAGGTAAAAAATGGTCAGTTTCACAACAATTCCACTCTGTTGTCTCGTAACAACTTTCTACTCTTTTAAAAGTCCTAAAATGTTTTTTTAAATTCAACTTGGAAGTAGGTGGTTTTATTTCTTGCTTCCGACTTTTATCATGCCAAATTCAAAATATTTTCCCTTAATTGAAAAAGATATGTTAGTGATATAGTGAATATATTATGAGATTTCCGCAGATCACTTTGCTATGATAATATAATATTTAATCCTAATTACAAACACGAACCAAATAAATGTACTATAAAAGCACTTACCTGTTGAAAGCCAAGCAGATATTTAAGACGGAGAGAATAAGGCCCACGTTAATGGAAAGAAAAGAAAAGGAAACAAATATATCTCAATTTCTACATCTCTTACTGTGATAGTTAGGCATGATCATAACACGAGTAATATTCAATATGGGTTGTTAGCCTTATTTGCAAAAGGTACGGAAGATGGTTTGAGAACTGTAAGACCTGGACCTCTTACATGATGTCACCTTTAAAGGAGGACTTCAGAGATTCCGAGGAGGGCACCCTCAATTTCAAACAAATGGGTTTTTTGGAGTACATAATGCTTACCCATATACTAATCACTGTTGTGAAATAGTAAGCTCAAATCAAAGTCCTTCAATAGAAAATCAAACTTTGTTATAAATTTCCAGAATGTTGTTTTATACCACAGTATCCTAGGCACGATTTAGACTACACATAAATGTTTACTGCATGGAACGAAAAATTTGAGTCATCTCAAACTTTGGAATTGGGCATTTAGGTACTATCTTAGTTCAGTTGACTATTTTTAATAAATACACAAAGAATTTATTTCAAAAATCTGAGTCAGCCTTTAAGGATCATTCTCAGCAGCTTTGGGATGAATGTCCCATATCTGTAAAAAAGAAGCTTTCTAAAAAGTTTTACACATTACCTCACCACGGACCCCCTATCTGACATGGATTCAAATTCCCTTAAAAGCTCTCTTGTCCCCTACCAAGGTTATAATGAGAAAGAAGTCAGACAAAAAATTTTCTTGGTGAGATTAGAAAAAAATGAGCTAAAGTCTAATGATACAAAAACTCCGGTTGAGTTTGATGGTGTCAGTTGTGGAATTAACGATTCGATTGGTAACCTCATAAAACTAACCGAGTCCACTGCATAAATGTACACAAGATAAAAACTGCTTCATGCAAAAAATTAAGAATTAAAAGGTTTTAAATGTATTTAAATACTTGTTGAAGTCAAATGAAGTTCAATGACACATTCATTACAAATAAATGGCTTACCAGTGTTGTTTTATAATATTACCCAAGAGTATAGCCTCTTGATGCGAGCCTAAGGGTACAGTCAAGAGCGAAACACACTTTGGGGGAATACAGGTCTGTTGAGACCCAAGGCCCTGCCTTGTTTAAATACCGATTCCGTCTAGCTTTTTTATACAGATCCAATTCTTACCGACTTTGTAAAAATAAAACGCAATGGCAGAGTGGTCCGCCCATAGAGAAATCAAGGGCCGAGCTTATAGATTTTTATCGGGAATTTAAAGCACGACGGTGAGGATGAGGGCCTCCATCGTTACCAAATCACTTGCGTTTCTTAAAAAGGTAATGAATTAATCTTTGCCTGCATGCTTTCAGGTGTTTTTATCTGATCGGTTAGGTCATTCCTGCTTAGCACCATGTTTAAGTGCTTTCTTACAAACAGTAGCAGTTACTGTCCCTGAAAGAATGGATATGAATGGTATTTAACCTAAAATATACTCAACGGTGATCAAACCAATAGGCAGCAAGACAGAAATTTTGTTATGAAGACTTTCTGACCCAGTTACAAATTGTTTTCTAATGGGTATCTTTGGGTTGTTTTTTAAGTCATGCGATTGGCTTTATTCTGGTCATAGAGTTGTGTCATAGAATGATGTTTTATAGTATTAAGATACTGAATCAATATGAATTAGAAAAAAAGTTTGGTCTTAAAAATGTTATAGATGAATTTTTAAATTAGATTAATGAATTTTTTTCTGTCAAAGAGTGGAGACGTAAATGTGTGTCTGAGGCAAAAAACACTCAATTGTCCCGTGAAAAAGGATACCCTTAAAAAGTAAAAAAAACGAAACAACAAAATTAATACGCATTTGCATGAATGTCCCTTTTTTCTAAACTAAACAAATGCAAACAAACAGGTTTTTTTCCAATTTTTTCTTCGTTGGCAAAGGGGGGACTATAGAAATGCCCTGCGTCCGTGCATGTGGGGTGTGTAGGCGTCCACGCGTTATTCTCGGATCTAAGCAAGTGTGGTTGTCCATGCTTCACAAACATAGATGCACGCAAGTAGGCGGTGGTGCGGATGTTAAAGGGGTCAGGTGACATAGTCAAAAGGTCAAATATGGTCAAAAATAAGGTCAAAAATTTTGGTCAAAAATAGGGTTACTTGGTTATAAGCCTTGTAAACACGGTATCCTTTTGATCTAAGAAAGTCAGGGTGTCCATCTTACGCCCCATAGATGTCCGATGGTGAGTTTGGAGGTGGAGGTGTGCAGAGGTCGTCAAAATATGGTCAACAATAGGGTCAAATTTGGTCAAAAATAGGGTTATATGCCTTGTAAACACGATATTTTTGGCTTTATTAAGCAAGTATGGGTGCCAATCTTGCACCATGGATGTCACCCAAGTAACCGTTGGATGGTTGAGTTCAGGGGTCTGGTGTGGTATGTGGCATGGTCAAAGGTCCATTCACATGGCCAGTCAAAAATGGATATTTTAATTGCGATAAACACTTGTCAATGTTAGCAGGCATATGAAACTTGGTGGGTGTTGGTCAACCATCAGTGCCAAAAAATTGGAAAGGTATTTCAAGGTCATGTGGGGTTTATTCAAGGTCAAATCACTCAATGCTGTGGTAGGTCATAAACTTTTTGGATGTGGTCGACATTTCTAAACCGAAAAAAAATGGTGAGGTCATTTCAAGGTAACTAGAAGGTCCTCTAAGTCAAATAACCAAATAGTTGTATGGTCAATGTAGTCAAAATTTATCCCATTACAAATGAAACTGTATGGCAGGAGTCTCAGTGGTTTGAGAACCACTTATTCCATCACAATCCTCCCTGTGATCTTAAAATTATATTTTTGCCTCCATGTATACTACCACGAGCAGGCGGGGGCCTTTGTGTTCTGAAGAACCACCTTGTTTAATTTGGTCTAAGACTTCAGAATATGTTTTCCACAAACGGCATTACTTTCACATACAAAGAAAAAGAAATTTTTATAGCTCGTTTGAATTCATAATGCACATTATGCTAGCTAGCTGCTAGCTAGCTTATTTATCTATTTCATATGGGGTAAGACATCAACAATTGAAAAATGACTAATAAAATGTCAGACATACCAGAGAAAAAGAAATAGAAAGATTAAAATAATTGTCTACAGTGAGCTGGCCTACACATGTGTATAGATTTGTACAGGCCTATCCCCAATACACACTGTACTACCATTCCGGCCTGGCATTGGAGGTTCCGTAGCAACACTATGTTCAAAGAGGAAACCGTGAAATTCCCCTGTGGTATTTGGCAGCTATGGAGTCCAATGACTGGTATTTGTGGTACACATTGTAAATAAATTACCAAAATATAATTCAAAATGAGCCAAAATCTCCCACATAACGGTATGTCAAAGCTCTGCAAATACAAAAAACTGGTCATCCCAATTTGGCCCACGGATGGGCTAAATGAAAGCCGAATAAAGTTTCATAAAACCTATGTTATTTACAAAAAACGACTGTACCATATAAAGTTCAACAGGAACACTTTAATTATTTATGCCTATATGTTCTTACACTTCAATGGACAGACACTGAAGGCGGATATCTACTGTAAAACCTGAACCATAGCAATTCAAGCGTTGAGCAAGAATAACCTACGGGACCGACCTTCATCAGGTCATGCAACTTATGTTAGTCTTAACATTCAGCCGTTTTTGTTTTCACCCAAACTACAGAGTAAACTTCTCTGTAAGTGTAATATTAATATTGTATTTCAATTTACAATGACTATCACTAACCATGAATGGATTTAAAACTTGCAACTGTATCCGGAACTTATGGGTATCAAATAACAGTCAAAAGTTAAATACAAGGCGTTGGAATATAAGTTGCTGAAAAGACTAAAAGTTACGGAGCCACTTAGAAATGGACATTAATCTTGAAGTCTCAAATTAATGTCTCCTGTTTTGTTATTTTTCATATCTGGCAAAGTGCATGTTTGAGCAATCTTGTTGTTGTGTGTTTTGTTGATGTTGTGTTGATGTTGTCTGTTTTGTGGGATTTGGGATTGTGTTGTGACTGTGTGTGTTGTTGTTTTTCTTATGGCTTCGCTGTTATTTTGTACTAGTCACTGTTGGGGCGTTTAGGGTAGGGGGTTGCTTTGTATGTTTTCCTTACCACAGACCCCAAGTAGAGGGAATAAAAAAAATTACAGAAAAAAAAAGTCACAAAGAGAATTTTGATAAGGTCAACATTGGGTAGTATCTTATTATCTAATCAAATTACAGGTTCTATAATGTGTTGGCATTTGAGTCAATTTTGACCAAAACTACTATGCATCATAACTTCTGGTGAGGGGGGACTTTCTACTCATTTTCTTTGTAGTTTTATTTCTTTTTGTGTTTGTTGTTTTTATTCATTATGCATTTCATTCCTTTTCATTCCTGCCTTAAACAGGACCCTTGCTTTATTAATGTTGGCTATTTGATCTCTAGTTATAAGCGAGAGCGAAGCGAAGCTTTATAGACTAAAGCGGATAGCTATTGAAAAATCTTATAGTCTGACAGGTTACAAAATACCGAGCCCCCCTCATTTGATCCACCTGTTCGTTCTTACCATTAAATCCTACGGAGATAAAAAAAATCGACGGGAATCTGACTAAAATATTGAAATTTAATTGTATAGTCCGAATTCAACAAGGGAAGTTATTTAATGCTCAGTTTGTTGGATATTTGTTTTCATCCGCAAAATTTATTTTTTATAATGTGTTTTAACATTAAACCTATTATAATGTTGTGATGATATTTTAAAAAGAAGCTTGGACATAATTAAACATACGATAAATAAATATGTTTTAAAATAAATAATAAAATTACACCAATGATAGCACCCTTTTAAATTCATAATTTCTTTAGGGGAGCCACACCGCGGCCAAGGTGAGGAAATCCTAATTTTAGATGTTGCTATTGTTTTAAACACATAAAAGCGAGATTCTGACGAACAATTCTGAGTTTTTTTTTTATTGTTGTAAGGGCTGGGTGGATCGGAAACAAACATTTTTTGGACCAAAGCCGTCATTACTAGTCGGCTAGGAAGTAGAAAGATAAAATATGAACTTAAACCAGGGGGGCCGGACACGATCTGCTGGATTGGGCATTGGTGATTTTTCCAAACGGTAAATGTATGGATTCTTGCGTGCATTTGGCAAATATGACAGAAAGAAAGTGTATCTGAGCGCTAGCTTCTAAGGTTCTACGCTTCATATTAACTAGAAAAAGGATGAGATGAACTGACAGTTCATGGGTGTCTGTGGATGTTGTGACGTGCATGTGTATTCGTTGTACCTGCGCATGTGTGCACTAATGCAGTGAACACACTGCACACACTATCACACACATACCACACAATCACACACACACCACCCCCAACAAACTAGATGTACATTTCCTTGTACAGAAACATAAATTCTATTTGCATATTAATTTTCTAAGTTGTCTTAGTGCCACATTCTAATCCCAACACATTTTAGGGACGTTTCTCCACAAATTTAAACATAAATGGCCCAATAAGACTGACCCAGTTACCTGCGCAGAAGGCAGAAATAATTTCATTGAAAATCGTTCCCTTCATGATATTGCACTCCAGGGAGACAAAACCTGGAAAAAATTCTCACTTCCTTAGCAAGGTATCCCTAAGCTAGATCAGGATAAGATTAACAAGAACACTGGTTCAGCATGAGAACATTATAATTGAGTGAAAATGGTTGAAATAGGAGTATCATCTCTACATTAATATAAAAATATAAGCTCCGTGCAGGCTAATGCACTTCATCATAGGTATAGGTTAACCCAGGGGGATAACGACACAACACATCCGGGCACACACAGGATTTCTTGATCAGGAGGATAGGATACATGTTTTAGAAGTGCTGGACTTAGGGCATCAGGTCTTCGCAATTCATAATACATACAAACGATTTTTTTTCACCGAGGGTGGTTATTTCAAATGGGATGTTTAATTTGGTATTTATTACTCCTATGGTCAAGACTTTATCCAAGTTAACCACACAGGGAGTATGGAATTCAAATGGAGTCACTTGCTCAAGGCACCCTAACACATTTTTTTTATGTGAAGGGGGAATTTTCTTCAAGGGAAACATTCCCCAAATGCAAGGGGACCAAATCGGCCAAAAATTGACTTTTAACCTATATGTAACGTTTTCCAACAAAAAAAAGAAAGAAATATAAACCCCAAATTTTAGGCTCACTCGTTTGCAAAATCTATTTTTTATCATTTTAGTCTTTTTAGGGGTTTGGGGGCTTTTGAAATTTAGGGGGCATTAAGCCCACACTGCCCTCACCATGGTAATACGGGTAAAACTTCGCCATTCCACTTGAAATCCACACGCCTCTCAGAAAAGACTTTCTAAACTTTCTACATGGATGGTGCAGCTTCTTAATGGTATAGCCACCTACTGGGTGGGTAAATCTGGCAGACAAAAAGGATCTAAACTACCACTATGATCATTTCATTACAAGTCCTATCAGGCCTGCAAAATCCACGGGACCGCGGGTCCCAGAAAAATTTTCACAGCCGCAGCAGAAAAAATTTTACCTAAAAAAAATTCAATCGGGGGAGAGAGAAAAAATTTGGGAAAAAATAAGCTTCCCCAACTAAAGATTATAGTTCAAATGAAATGTCTTGTGCACAATGGATTTCCCAGAAAATTGATTAGGTTTTATGAAAAACGTCAGTATCGGATTTGAGCGGTCCGCATGCTGAAGGCATTTTGAAAAAAAATAGCCTCAACCCCAAGACTACCCAGGTAATTTGCGTAAATGTCGGCAAGTCTGATCAAATTGTAGAGTTGTGACCATGGTTTAAGAAAAAAACTCGGGAAAAACAATCAGTCTTCAGTATGAGTTATAATTATTACAATGTGTTTTCCTTGTCATGCCATCAGCAATTCACAAATAAGTGTGAAAATAACACCAGATAGCCCGTCCCGCTATTCGGTGATATAAACATTTGCCGAACTGACCGACATTCGGCCAGCATGGTATGAAACAAGGTTGTGCCTTTTTCATTCAAAAGTTTCAGAAAAAGAAGGCAAGGTGTATCATTATCCCTCCTCGCTATCATTTCAACAGTGTTGGAGAAAGCAGAACATTGATCCTTAATCGGACAAGGCAACATATATTCGGCCATTCATATTACATAAATAAAGTTTTTCTTGGCCGGTCAGTCGCGAACCAGTAGCTCATAATTATTATTTTCATCATTAACCCCTGAAGTGAGTTTCAGCTGAGAAATCATTCAAAGTTTTCCATTCAAAATGATGAATTCCAAACATCCATTTGTTTTAAAATATAAAAATACATTTGAGCATTTATTTATCCAAATTCTTATCTTACAACAGGTTTATGTGCATAGGTTATTTTTTTAAAAGTAAAAAGATCCATGAACTCAGGACCTTCATGGTGAAATGTAGCAATCAAAGTAGTCAGGTAGACGACTTGGTACAACTCTGCCTGACCGTAAAATAGTTATGCGACACAATTTTTTCTGCTGAAAATGATAGATAAGGGTGTGTAGAATAAGAATCGTCGGGTGCCAAATGGCATCCTTGGCATTGAGAAACCAAGATGGCGTCGCCATAAATGATAATTATATATTCAACCCTATTATCAAACTCTGGAGTTACTATAGATAGATATAGGACCAATGAACAAATGCATGACACTTGAACAATGGTCATACTCCAAATTCAAAAATGGAAGCCAAATCTAATTAATTTTAAAATATGCCATGTAACAGCAAATACTGGCATAACAAAATAAACATGAAGTACCAAGATTATGTGGTGACACACAAATGTATTTCTGATACTTTTACAGTTGTAACATGAGTCAATCAATATGGCAGCCAAAAACGTGAAGATCTTCAAAAAAAATACTTGACACAGATTGGTCTAAAATTTACCTTTCAAGTATTAAATTTATTGTGTCAATGATACCAGGTGATTACCAGTAATCAGGGAATAAAATGGGTCAAATTAATAAATTGATTGCAATATATGTGAAAAATGTAATTCATATGGTATTTTTGACCACTTTTGCACCATATTAGTTTTATTTCGATTATGGCGCATTTAAAACAAAGTGAAATGATGTTGTACATTGGTTAGGATTCAAAGGTACATGACACATGGGATTTAGATTTGAAGGCTGTAATAACTATAAAATTCTTGTGCCAAGTATTTTTTGAAGATGTTCACCTCCCATGTTTTGGCTGCAAGGATTGACGTCATGTCACAATTTTACAAAAGTATCAGAAATAAAATTTACTTTAGTCTAGACAACAAAACCGAAGCACTCTCGTTTAATTTTTATCGCAGGTATTGCTGTTATAGGGCATATTTAAAATTATTGCATTTGGCTTCCATTTTGAATTGAACGTATGACTTAATGGTACAAGTGCCATACACTTGCTGTTCATTGGATAACTATGTATATCTAGTCCTCCATTTGATAATATAGGGTGGACTAGATAATTATCATTTTTTGCGACGCCATCTTGGATTCCAAAAAGGCTCAAGGGTGCACAGGTGGCACCCGGCAGATTATTATTTTACACACCCTATCGATCATTTTTCAGCAAAAATTTTGTTTGTCCATACTTTCAACTTTACGGGCACATGAAGGTTCTACGACTAAGAGTTAAATGTACCTTACTTTAGCCTTGTAATCAATAATGCATGATACCCACTTGACCTGAGATTCACCTCCCAGGGCTGTGCCAGCTGTGGCTCACCGCTGGACTCTACCAAGCTGCTGATAATGAGGGTGATGTTAGAACGCATTGGTGGATAGAATGGTGCGTGGTGGGAGGGGGGAGGGAGTTGTAAATTTTGTTCGTTTTTATTTTATTATGGGAGGGAGGGGGAGCTTGAGAAACAAAGAGTGACCTGTTTGATTTTTTAAAAGATATTTAGTGGACAATGATTTTTTCTAATTAAACAAAAACAGAAAGACAAGTTGTGTAGTTTCTTGATCGTGTTTGACAATTGAATTAGATACACTGTAACATGTTATCAACTTTTAAGTCTTTGATATGACAATTAAACTGACTGAATGCTTTTACATTATGTATCCCTTTTGTAGTCGACGTTCCAACTGACATTTTTAACTACAGCATTGACTCGGGGCATTTATTATACCAAAATATTTCATATTTGGGAAATTATGGCCTTAAAATTACCCAGAAAAGGTTCAAAAACAGACTCAGATGCACAAGAGAGCCTCAAAAACCTTTGGACCCTGGCCGTAAGGACTTAGCGCTACGCGCCGTTCCATGTGCGCGAACTATTCGATCAGAATGAATTTTGTCATTAATATAAAGGTCCAGAAAGACTGAAAATTTTTGTAGGCCTGGTTCCTATCACCAGACATTAAAGGCCAATTTCAGGAACACCAGTTTCAAAGGTAAGAGTGTGTATGATCGGATATCATCTGAATCAATTTTACGTAAGAACATTTGTTAAGTTTTTATTTGTTCTATCTGTATACAGAAACAAAGTAGAAATGGCTAGGAGGGCAGGAGCGATACAGGATTGGATCATAACACCCAAAAACGCAATATCAGAACTCAATGGAATTTCAGGAATAAGCGTTTTGCAAGAATATAAGTGAGCCAACAACAACAAAACAGAAGTGCTAGAATCACAAAGTGCACCTTTAGCAAATTTTGGACAACGAAGAGCCTGAGAGCCCACTAAAACATCTTGAGTGAAAAGCAATTGCAGCACTTAGTACATGAATAAAAAAGGAATATGTATGTATGAACGTCTTGCACAAATACCAATTTAATTTTTTTTTTAAATTCCTGGTCTTTCTCTACATAATATGTTTTACTTCTTAAGAACTCTCATTCTTAAACATCTGTGAAAATGTAAGCAATTTCATTGGTTGATGCCCGGGTTTAATTCGTTTAATTGAAACCAGGTAGTACGCGCCGCTTATTGAAGTTATTTTCAAGGTTGAAGTGCTTGCGTCATACCGCGTTTTGCTACTTTCCCGCGCGCCTGCCTACGTTGCGTCTCGTTGTTGCGTTCAACGGGTTGTTCGATTGTTGTCACTGGGTGGTGGCAGTCCTTTCTTGTTGTATTTAAGCCGTAAAGCATCGCGAAATTGGGTTAAAGATGACCTTAAATGATAAAGATGTTTTAAGAATGAGAATAAAGGTATGCCGGCCTCGTTCTTCCACTTAAAATAATGGTATTGCCTTGGGTTCAATTCGTCGTAAAGAGAGTACCGGTTCCCAAAATCATACCTTTATTCTCTAAATTGAATTGCAGGTGCAACAGCTTTGCCCTGGTGTTTATACTGTTGAAATGTGAAATGGCACTTAATAAGCTGAATAAAATATTGGGAATTTCTTTCTCTTCAGGTTGTCACAATTAAAAATTTATAAAATGCACTGCATGCATTCGTATGTGTTTTGTCCTCTAAAAATAGTCAACAGAATTAAATATTAATCAATCTATCTCCGTAAAAGCTTATGTTGTTATCTCTCTGACGTATTGATTGGTTTGTATAATATTGGGCTGTTGCATTCAAACTCTCCATCAGGCTACAGGAATTTAGGTAAAGTTTACCACAGAGGTATTATAATAAAAAATAGAACAGCCTATTGGGCAACTCCACTGCACTGGAAATACAAATCCCAACTGTGCAAGTCAAATATTAATTAAGGTGCAACGAGAGATTTCAAATAACAGGTGTCCCTAAAAAATTTGAAAATTCTGTTTCTTTGGTACAAAAATTGTGAAATTTTTAATTTCGTATAGGACCAAATACCAAATTCAGCCTATGTTTCCTATTGAAATATAAGCATATACTAATCATCTTTTGTTTTCATTTTAAGTTATTTCTATAGCCAAATAAAAGGGAGGGAATCTTTTGAGGGTCTAATCTATATGAAATCACTACATATCACTGAAAATATGGATGACTTGAAATCTCTTGTTGCACCTTTAAATCTTCCACAGAGGAAGCATGTATTCCAAACAGAATAGCCCATTGGTTAGCTCCATTTGAAGTACGGTACACATCTCAGTGTGAATGATTTACGTTAAAGCCTTACAACGTCAAGGAATCAATATTTAGTTTTGTTCATCACTGAATGGTATAGTATATGCTCATTTTCAGTATACTGAAGTAGTCCTTACCAGATTTATTACAGTGCTATCAATTCTAATGGTCAAGTGGGATGTAATAATCTGAATATGATGCATTTGGGGGTCAACAGATGCCATTTTAGACAATCCTGTAAAGGTGGGAGACAAGCTTGTCCCCCACACTTTATCCCATCAAAATTAATAGCGTAAAAAGGTTCATATTTTTGTCATTACCCCAGTAAATTTTAAAGCCTGGAAAATGGTTCCTTTTTATGTTATTAGCAAAACGTCCCCAAATGTGGTCAACCGCAATAGGTCACACAACACACACTTGCAACCTTATGCAGATGTATATTGCCTAACTTTACCTCTTCAAAAGGTATCGGGATGCGTGTAAAGTTAGGCATCATACCATTTATACATCTGCATAAACCTGAAATCTAACTAAAGGTCGTAACTGTGTTAATGTGAGAGGCAAAAAACTATGATTTTTTAAGCCTGCGTAAAATTCATATGGGTCAACCAAAATGGAGAACTTTTTTTGTTCATAATATCCACACCAAACAGATTACATACAGCACTAAGATTTCACAGGGTAAATGAGAAAATGGTAGCTTTTTTTCAGACTCCAAAATTTTGACCACTTTCAGTGAAATCCAGGGTTCTGGAGACAAGGCTATAAGCAATCAGGCCATGGACCCTAAATTTAAAAGACTACTTCGTGAACAAGCACTTCTTTTAGAAGCCACACATGAGTGAAGTGGAAGACCTCCATTGAACCACCCTCAGATCATTTTCTTACAAAACAAACATGCTTTGGCATTGTTAACCACACCTGAATAACTAGCAAGTGATATTTCTGCATGGTTAAGCTGCTCCTGTAAAGCAACAGCTACACATTGTCAAGTTCCTCAACAACAATGCAATGTATGTAAGCCAGGGTTGCGAGGAAGCAGGGGTGTAAAAAAAATTGACCAAGATGAGCATGCACTTTGATTGCTGTAAAATTGGCACCGGAGAGAGTACATGAAAGAAGGTTAAAATTGAAAAAAATGCCTATTTAAAGGGCCTTGCCCCTCGGGTCTCCAATGGGCTCTGAAAGTGGGGGATCCCGGCTTGCAGATGCCATGGACAAAATGGCTTTCTTTAACCAATGTTCGTTAAAGGGGGATGGCCCGATTTCAGCCTATAATTTTTCATCTTGGATAGCATGACTTTTACCCCAAAAAAGCGATCTGTAAAGTTTCGCGACCGATATTTCAACCCGTTTTGAAGTTGAGAGCTAAAAACATATTTTTAATCCCAAGAGAGTAGTACTGTGTAAAATGTAATATTGGTCTGGACCAAAATGGTGCAAATTTTCGCTCATAAATCCAAACCAACATCCTTTAGCCAAGATTTTCACAGGGTAATGAGAAAAGAGCTTTCTATGATACCAAATTTTGACCACTTCCGGGCAAATCGGGGTCCCTGGGGACAGCTATTAGCCAATCGGGCCATGGACCTTTAACTAAACATGACCCATATAGCAAGTAACATTTCTGCATGGTTAAGCTGCTCCCGGGGCTACGACCTATAGCATTTCTGAGTTCTTCTTCAACAATATGAAAAATGTAATCAGCAAATCAAATTACATGTAATCTATATAGTCGTCCCCTGTGTTTTTAATGCCGACTGTTTTGCTGCCTTTTGATATTTTTGTCTTTTCTTTTTTAGGTAAAACTGAGGCCAGGAACTCGCATTTGGTTGTTCACATTTGAATTTAGATGGCGCCAACAAAATTGTTGCAACTTCTTAAATTTGATGTGTCTATAGATACCTTAGTATTATTAACATGGGTATAGCCACCAATGTAACTTTCTATGTCACCCACATACGAGGATATGGGATATATGTTTTGAAATAGCAGCCATTTTGGAAAAATCCAAGATGGCGGCTGCAAGCGTTGGGTGGATAACAACATGAATCAACCAAATTTGCGTTACTACCCAAAAAGACATTAAATCAAGTAGGCAAAATAGCCACAATCCAAAAACATAACAAAAGTAGACCAATTCCAATATACAGAATAAATTCTGATAACACATATGGAGCATCATCAGTTGAATTGTAACAAATGACCCCTATAGGCCTAATTATGCACAATAATATGGTTAGATGGGACCACACCACTCCCAAAAAGAAAAGAGCACTTAACACAACCCATCGCAACAAATAAAATCCCACAGAGTAGTAAAAAAATGGAGCATTGAAAGTGCTCTAAGCATCCAATAAAGCTATTGACACCCTTCCGTGGTGATTCTCATGTTTTTCTGTCTCATGCACCCTGTGGAATCTATGTGATGATGGCGCGTTTTCTCAAGTATTTTTTCAAGTTAATCTATTTTTCAGGTGTTAATTGTGGCTTACTTGACTGATCTTGTCAAATTGCAGCACTATTGCAGTGCAAAAAAATTGCATTGCTCCAAACTTAATTTCCCTACACAACACACTTTCTCTTGCTGTTGCAATGTTAAATTCAAAGATGTCAAAGAAATTTAGGGGTGCCTGAAGTTTATATCAAAACAGATATTGAATGCAAACATTAAAACCTTACCTCCAGTATTAACAACCCAAACGAAAAGGCCCCATTACCCAGATTATCTAAAAAAAACTTGAGCCTTTTTATATCATCTAAACCACAGTGGCATAGCATAGTACATGTGCCGCCTTCTCTTTACCTACAGATTTGGTTCTGGTCTGGAAAGAAAAAAAATTCAAAACTTTTGTATTGCTCGTTAAACGGACAGAAATACAATACAATATGCTAAGGTGCTGATGACATGCTCAATGCAATGACATCAAAACAAGTTGGAATCAATTAAATTTTGGACAATACCTTTTCTTGGGGATATCAGTTAACCATTTAACAAAAAGCAAGCCTGCTTTAGAATCATGAAATAAACCTTTAACTATTATTTATTTGCTGAAATGTTCTGATCCAGATAATTAATTAACACAGTGTTTTGAAAAGGAACTGACATATACTAAAACCACTCAAAAATTGTCAGCATCTAGGTTAATATTGTGTTCCTCTGTAGAATGAGGGGGTGGGAAAACAGAGGATTTTATGAACACTGACATTTGATTTGTCGTTTTTAAGAAACGTTGTGAGAACAGGAAAAAAAAAAACAATATTGTATAATGTTTAATTGCTTACCCAAAAACATCTAACAGGCATAAGAGATTTGAAATAATTTTATTTTGTAGCACATTTTATTTTGTGCCAATGGGCATGCAAAATGAGGTGAATGCACTTTTTCACATGGAAATAGGTTTTCGCAAATCATCCTAGACATTTTCTACTATAAAAGACCACAATTATATCAGTCAAGTAGAGTCAATTATTTGCCTAATATGGTTTGGCTACTATTAGTAGCCATCCTAATTTCTGAACAAGCTGAAACAATGGGTTTTGCGTATTGGATTTCTGTTGGTCAAACGTTCATCACACACGTCCAAGTTTACGAGGGGCCAAAAGTTTGTTTCAGAATTACTGACAAACACTGTAGTAATTGTGCCTAGTAACACAAAAAATAATTTGGTATTCTTTTGTAATTCAAAGAGCGCCTAAATTGTGTGACTTGGGGTGCATTTTCTAATAATTACTTTTAAAATACCCAAACCAAATTGTAGGTGTTTTTAGGTATCCAAAGTTTTATATTTCTTTTAAAAAATGTTTTTGGCAAACAAATATCTGTAAAAAAAAATATTTTTTACTATTTCCAAAAATTGGAATCCTGTGGACATAGAAATGCGAAAATCTAATGCTTGTGAACATTAAAGTGTGTTTACAGTCCACAGGAATTTTCAATTCCTCAAGGTATCCACACAAATGATCCATTAAACACTTCTTGTTCACATATTCACCATGGGGCTTTTTGAAAATTAAAATGGGTCCACACCATGGTGAGAGACTTATGTACATCTCCTCAAGCCCTTGGTTACCGGGCCCACATTGTGCTCATCCACTCTTGGAACAAGCCAGCCAAGTAACCACACCACTAAGGTACATTCAGAAAATCTTATTTCAAGTGACATTGCCAACAAGATCTAGAAACACAGATGCATCTCTCTCCGCATGTGTGAAATTCTAGCCCGGTATTGGACCATAAGCAGTTAAATTATCTCATAAGGCAGCTATTCACTATTTTCAACTTCAATCCCCAACTCTGATGTGTTCATTGCAATCTCTAACCCCAAGATAAAATAAAAATGAAGTAAAAACTTTATGCCTGGAGTGGGGATCGAACCCACGACTTTCAGAATTACAACAATACCCACGACTCACGCGCCCACACAATCCGAGACGGCAGAACATCACTGCTTTTGTAATTACGTAAATAAACACATTGACAAATGAACGTCACACACGCATCATCATGTAATAGTACCGCTATGAGCGAGTTCAATATATTTCAGAGACATGCTTCAGTCCCAAATGTGTATATACTCTCTCTCTCTCCTCTCTCCATCTTTTTTTCATTCACTCATGGCTAACCAGGGAAGAACTGCCCCCCCCCGACAACTAAAATGGAGAGGGGAGAGGGAGAAGTGAAAAATGGGGACGAGAAGGGGAGAAAAAGGGGAAGGAGGGAAGGAGAGGGAGAAAGAGAAAAAGAGACAGAAAGCAAACGGAAAGGGGAAAAGGGAAAGAAGAAAGAGAAGGGAAAAGAGGAAAGGACGAGAAAAAGGAGAGGGAGGGAGGGGAAAGAGGGGAAGGGAAGGAGAAGAAATGGAGAAGGAGAAAGAACAAGAGGGAAAAGGGAAGGAGGGAAAGAAGGAAAAGGGAAGGAGAAAGAGGGGAAGGGAAGGGAAGGAAGAGGAAAGGGAAGGAGGGAAAAGGGAAAAAAGAGATAAAGAAAGAGGGGAGGAGGGGATTATTGTAGATTCAAAATGAAATTTATTGCAAAATTGGTTCTGAAACACTCACGTTTTTACCTTTTAAGAGCGCCGGGCATCGAGAATAATGAGTCTGTGCGGGCGCCCAGCCAACGCAGATGTTGGCCTCCCCACCTTCAGAATTTTGAACCGATTGGAAAAAATATGGCCGCACCTCTATATTTGAGAAATCCGGGATCCGCCCTGAAACGGTACAGGCAATTGGGAAAACTTCTTGAGTCTTCTGTTAAGGTCCATGGCCGATCGCTAATAGCCTCGTCCCCAGAAGCCCCAGATTTTACCGGAAGTGATCAACATTTTGGTTTCAGAAGAAAGCTACCATTTTTCTCATTTACCCTGTGAAATCTTAGTGCCAAAGGATGTTTGGTTGGAAGTTAGAGAGAAAAGGTGCCCACTTGGTGACCCAAAGTAATTTTACACGGTATTCTATGGGGCTTTTACAAAATCACGTGGGGTATAGCTCTCGATCAAAACGGGTGAAATCGGCGCCCAAAACTGTACGATGGGGTTGGAGTGAAGGCCAATCTATCAAGATGTGAATTGATTTTGATTGGAAAAACTTAATATCCTTAAAATGTGCCATCCCTTTCGTTACGGTTTGAAAATTCATAGTGTGCAGAAAGAAGTGGGTCAGAGGGGCAAACCCACAGAAACACCCGGTTAAGGCTTTATTTTGATAGGTTTCATTGATTAATGTCATCCAGTATTGCCAAGGATACACTACCAAAACCCATCAGCCATAGTTATCCGTCTCTTGGTGGCATACATATTAGCAGGGAAGGAAAAACTGACAAAATTGTCATAGCGGTGTGTGCCAATACAGGCGCGGAGCCAGGGAGGGGGGCGGAGGGGGCTCCCCCCCCCGGTAATTCTGCAAAATCTGCCAAATAGCCCAGGTATGGAAGCTTTTGGACAAGTTTTAGCCCTTTCAGCCCCCCCCCCCGGGTAATTTGACGTTTTCAAACCTGGATCGCCTGCAAACCTAACCACAACGACCCTAACAATGTTTGCACTCCATACAATTGACTGCAATTGATTCCTGACCTCACCACACCACCTCTTCAAAAGAACTAAGGGTCATGCCCACGGTCAACAAGCAGGAGAGGCCAACAGTGAAAACAAATAGTGTGCCAGGCTCTCGCAGCCAAGACTGCCTCATGGTCATAAAAACTCCCTTTTGAAGTAGGTCTCTTTCAAAGCATTAGCGCGACATAATTCATACACACTTGAATTAGCATGTCAGCACTGGGGCTGATTTAAGGTCTAATGAATTGTGGTGTGAACCGAACATGACCCAAGGGAGTTCCAGCCTCAATGACGAGGTGTGATGCAAGAGAGAGATTGCAGGACAATAAAAAGAAAGGTAAACATCTAGAAGAAAACCAGGAGGTTGTTTTAAGTAAAGCTGTCAGCCAAAACAGTCTCAGGTTGGCTAAAGTGTCTGGTTCAGTACTGTGAGTATCTAGTTTGAGTTGTTTTTAAAGGTTGTGCTTCCTAAACACTGTCCAGTTAAAAGTACGAAAGTTACAATGACAGGCGGTATACATTGGCGACTTTCATTGTGTGATTAGCCAAAGGACACACGCACACTGCAATGAACGGTGGCACTGGGTATATGCGCACGTTGTCACTTCATACTTAGCCAGAAGATGAGGAAGATGATTTAACTCTAGACAGGTTCTCATGAACAAGATGGTATAGACTAGCCAATTTCATTGGTTATCTATTAAAGGTAGATCAGTATCAGCAATCAGAGAACAGTTGGGGAGGGTTTGGCTGCACAAAATTGGCGACAACCTCTCCCATCGGTACAACAAAACGCAACCACTTCTAGTCGAAAGATAGTAATAAATAATTTTAAAAAAATGATGGTGTGGTCAAAATTTTGGGGCAGGGGTTGTTTTTTTGGGTCAAAGAAAAATCAAGTGTGGGCTAAAAACTTAAGATATCAAGATATTAATTCTTAGCAAAAACAAATTTTACATCATGCTGGCTAATACTATCAATCTTCTGACATTATATATAAATTCGTTATTCACTATATAAAGGGTATATACTTGAATTTTAGCCCAAAATACTTTTTCCTACAAAAAAAAAAGCTCTTTTATCACAGTCACACACGAGTAGTACTGAAGCCTTTATGCAAGGTATAAAGACGATATCAATAACAAAAAAGATACTATAAAAATAAGAGTGTAATATTTTACCTTAAAATATAAAAAATAATAATTGTTAAATTGCAGCAAAAATTTCATTTTTCGGCCATAGAAATCACACTGCCACCAAAGATTTCAACCACAACCATGCATCATTTTCTTAAATCTTATATATTATCCTTTCAAATAAAGGTGGTTGTGGGTTTGTTGTATGGTGGGGAGGGTAACTCGGAAAATAGAGACTTGTCAAGCGCTAGGCGCTCGCTTCCGCTCGTAAGAAAGTTTTAAAGGTGCTGAACAGATATAGTTTGATGGTTTACTCAGATGTAACTCCAAGGTTAGGTATAGGTGGTGCGGCAAGTTAAGAAATAATCAGGGACTTGTTCTGCAGTTCTCTCGAACCCCTGTTGAAGTACATACTTCAGATCCTTAAGACCTATACTTTGCCACAAAAAATTCAAATGTTAGCTTCCATGGCTAAAAATTTAGGGAAAGTTTACTAGTACTCAGCTCCACAACTTCAAATTTGACCAGAAATTTTCACTTCCAAAGAGGAAATTGGTAAAAAATATCAGTTCCAAAAGACAAACTTTCACCAAAAATCTTCAGTTATCAAAACCCTAAATTTGTGCTTGGTGTGCAACTCTCTACCCAAACACAAACTATGTAAAACAGACTAAGAACTATGTAAAGATTTGCAACTTTCAGTGTATTTAGGGCAAATTGTACAAATATTAGACACTACTAAGGAAACAAACACGCTAATTTTTAGTTTACATATGTGATAATTATGTTGAAAACCAATTAGCAACATGGTGATATTACAAAAAAAATTAATTAGCTAATTAGAAGACAGAAAGGACAATCGGGGAAAAACTGATGGCGCATCCATGTTACCAATAATCTCACGGCCCTAGCGACGTTTGGCCATCTCGCGGCCACTGTGTCAACGATAGTGTCCCATGATGCTTGTCAAAACATAGAATTACTTTGCGTAATCTAAATGTCTAATAGGTTGCATGCCTGAATCGACGCGTAAAATGCAGTGATTATTCGCAATTAAAGAAATAACTAATTCACCAGGATTAACTCAATACATATAACGAGGGGCCTACGTACTTCGGATTTGTAAAGATTTACAAGAAGGTAGAGTTCATTGAAAGTCGCACTGTCCCACACACGTTTCAGTTCAGCTGGCCCGATAGCAAAATAGTGTCATCCAGTCCGCATTGAAGGTCTTCAATTTGATTTTTGATTTTACGCGGGAAATTTAAAGTGATTATATAGCATGTGGCAGTGGGGGACTCTAATATGAATGGCTCTACTCGAGCATTTACATGCTGAATCACGTTTCGGTTACATGAGTCCAGCTTTAAAAAAATCAGAAATACAGTGACATTTTTGTTTTACTAAAAAATTAAAAAAAATTCTAACATTCCATCACCACACCTGCTTAATTTTGGGGAAAATGGCTACTCCATCAACCACAGTGAAAACAATAGCAAAAGCATAGGGTGACGCTTCCTTAACAAGGGTATGTAATGAGCGATTTGAGGAACTATTTTCTGCCATATGTAGTGATTCCATATAGATACACACAAAAAGATCTCTAACTTTATTTGGCAACAGAAGGTTCAAAGTGAAAACAAAAGGTGAGTTAGATGACGATATTCAATATAAAACAGAGAATGAATTTGTATTTCCCCCATAGGAACTTAAAAATTCAAAATTTTGTCCAAAAAAACAGCAGTTCATCTTATCCTTTATGGGGATATTTTTGAAGAGAAGCTTAAACCAGTGCAAAATACAAAAATTTTCAAATTTTTTAGGGACAACCTTTATGAAACTCTCGTTGCACCTTCTACTAAACATGAACATATTGCACATATATGGTGGACACACTAAAGAACCAGTACTAGTAGGTTGATTGACTTATCGACTGCACATGATTGGTGTATGTGTTCACATGGTCACAGTTAATTTCAGGTAATCCCAAGGCCCGGGATACCTCCAGGGGTAAACAAAACAGGCTAGCACAATTTTTGAGCTAATTATATTTTTCACACTTTACGGGTTGGCACTGCCTTAATCAAAGATAACTTTTATTTTATTTAAACCTTTTCTCGGTGCATGTAAGGTTCGTCTTTATGTGACAATGGGCAGTAATTTATAAGTAAATTCCTTCTCCATTGTCAGTAGAATCCATTTGAACATTAGAAAAATTACAGCAAGTAAATTTGCGTCATCCCCTGGCAAGATGGCAGTCTGGAACATGACCTAAGATGACCTTTGACCTTGGTCCATGGCTTTGAATCATCCACAATTGAAGGAAAACCCCTATGCACCTAACCCCAAATCTGGTTAAAATCGGACTTAAACGTTTCGAAGGAGACGCAAAAAACGAAAACACAAAACCTAACCAAACGGGAACACACACATACATACACATTACATACACCTGACATACAAAAACATTGGACACGCACCCTCGCATATCCCCCTTGTTTTCAAGCAAGGAGGAGCAAAAGGAAAAACCTGAAAATATTTAGCTTGTATTTACATGTGCTCCAAAAAATCACAGGTTTCAAAATCGAAATGTAAACAAAATTTGATTGGCCCTGGCTTCTTGAATTTAATTTGTGGCTTCAATTCGTGACATCAGGCCTACCACTATGCAAATTTGCCATTTGAGCGATGTGATATTCGTCACTGATCGCAATCCTTCAAGTCTGAAACGGATGGAATTATACGCAATGTTTGTTAGTTATGAATGAGGGCCGGGGACTTTCAGGCTACAAAATAATTAATGGCACTATATAGCGTGCTTGTGTAAGACATCTCCCGGATGGGGGCTTCTCAACCAGAAGTGGCATTGCAGTAACGTACTCAAATCAAAATTTTGAAAGGGTTTGAATCTATGCATATGGGAAAACGCACAAAGTAATTCAAAAACCATGCAGGGTCAAAATGCGTTACACGTTATAAAGGTTTAAACCTCAGGATTTGCATAAAAATGGCGGCTTCTGATAAAATGTTTGACGTGATTGAAGGAAATAAGTCGAATATACTTGTCAAACGAGCGATCAAAGGCCCCAGGGCGAACACCTAGATACGGAACGAATGGACCAGTAAATCCTCTGAAACTTCACTCATAATTCGATTTTGACGCGGAGAAGGTAGCATCAAATGAATAGAAAAATGGTTTATTGGCTACACCTATTCTTACGCTGCACATGTGGGGAGGCATTTATGAGGTTACAATGTAAATACAAAAATTTCCAATGATGTAACCACCTGTCTGTTTCTCAAAGATTGAGTAACGGCGCAACGTCATTTAATGAGAACCGCTCAATAGGCGAAAAATGTCCTACACATTTTCTAAGTGGCCTATATACTTAGCATGTGTGTATGAATAGATTTTGCCAGGTTTATTCAAAGGATGTGTGAACTGAGTGAAGCTTGAATGGGCGAAAAGCTTAATTGGAGTTGTGTTTAATGCAGCGAGTCAATGATCAATCATGCTAAAAAAAGAAAGAAATTGTTGCACTTTTCGTACAAATATGGTTTAAGCATTCAGAAAACAACTTTGGACAGGGTTTCCTTGAAGTGAACGTGCCATTGTGATGGCCATTTGATTTGTGCATGTAAGTTTTCACATTGGATGCAACAAAATGCTGTAGGTTTTATTTGTAATGAGGCTGTATATTATCATATAGGGTTTAGAGCAAAAAAGGGCCCTGACTGCATAGTGCCGGGGTGCTAGATTTGCAGGTATAACACTTAAAGGTTGCAACGAGAGATTTTGAGGCACCCAAATATGGGTCTAATAGTAATTCCTATAGGATAGATACTCAAAAGATTCTTGCGTGTATTTCGCTACAAAAGTCGTTTTTAAAAGAGAGAGAAAAAGGGCGATTGGATTGCGTGTATTTTAATGTAAATTCCCATAGGCTGAATTTCATATTTGCTCTATACAAAATTAAAAATTTCACAAAATTTTTTTACCAAAGAAACAATTCTCGGCTTAATCCTTTCAATGGGAAATTTTGATGGAAAGATTTACATCAGGGCAAACATCAGTTTTTTCGATTTTTAAGGGACAACCTGATATGTGAAATCTCTGTTGCACTTAATAGAAACACAAAACTGACAAATGGCAGCATTGCCAGAGATGGGGGTCTTCTTGCAGAAACGCTTGAGATTACATAGAGGAATAATTGGCTGCTGAAAAAACGAACCTACAAAAAAAAGACTAAATTATATATATAGTTTTCTCAGACCAAGCCCAGACTTGATGAGGTTCATCCAGTGAATGCGATATAGGATGTAAAAGCTTCAGTGCATTATATGGGGTAAGATGGTTGTGTGGTACCATGGAGATGAGATTTCTGTTGCTTAATAATGTTTGTCACAGCTGATCAAACTCCAAAAAACTAGTATGTTTCCTTATAAAATGCTGCTTGCAATTTAGACTTTTTGAGGTATGTTGTCGCTTAAACTAAAGTGGCAGATACATAATGCAGCAACATTATGATTGGTTCATTGTAAAAATCAGCAAATCGACCAGATTCAGGATTATTAAATTTGGGACAACTTTGTAAAAGTAAAGTCACCCACCTGATCATTTGGAAGTTAATCAAAAAATTTTAAGATCTACTATTCAGATATAAGAATCCAGAAATTTCTATTTACTTTTTACAAGATAAATAAAAGTATAGAAGTAGGTACAACAACAAAAATTTCTATCGAAACGCAGAATCCCAACTGAGAATGTAAATACTTGTTAAAATGAAAAATTAGAAGTATGATTCAACATTTGTGATTGTGAGCAGGTGGGAGCTTTGACATGGAAAATGAGATGGATTAATTACAATTATTGGTGACTGCATAGGATCTACGATTTGTCAGACATTTGTGTGGATTATGTCAGTGGCTAATCTTAAAGTGAAAAAGCCTGGTTCAAGGGAAAGGGAACGTCCCAATGAGAGGTGGTAAATAGGGTCAAAACGGCCAGGTTTTGCATAACCCGATTAATTATCCATTTTTTTCAAGTGGGGGGGGGGGCACTCTAATCCCCTTTCCCCCATGCCAATGGATATTTTGTTAATTATGATACGATTAACATTTTTTTGACCTCATGGATCAATGTGTAAAAATTAACACGTATATGTTAAAGGGTTTTCTGTATTTAGACTTGAAACTATTTGTGCAGAGAGTCTGGAGCTTAGCAACTTGTGTTTCATACATGTTAGGATGATTAGGATTCCCTCGTTACATATGTACCTCAGGTCACTTATTTTTGATTCCATAGGTTACTGATTGCAGGGTTGTGGATCACGAAAATATACCAAAACCAATGCCAGGCAGTGTGGGATTGGGTAATTTCAGCCTCTGTTTATCAGAATTCTTCATTTTGTTGCAAGTATCCACTCTTTCATCATAAAAATTACCATCACATCGAGAACCAAGTCCCATTGCCAAACACTACAAATAAACAACATACAGCAACTCACAGGGGGGTGGCCATGCAGCTTCGTGTCTGGAGCCATCAGCAGGAGCTACCAATAGCCTATCCACGGAGGAGACCAATTCAGTGAACTACACATGTAGGATCATATAAAGCTATTCAGGGTATTTCTGGGTATCATATATCATTACCCAAACCCAGGGGTGTAGTTATAGCATGAGTGAAAGTGAATGGAGGTTACTGAATGTGGCAGTGTGGTTGAGACTTATTAGAGAGTGAATTACCTCACACCTGTCAAGTTCAAGTACTGTTCTCAGTCAATTCCACTGGAGGGAGAAAAGGGTCAAAACAGAGGAAATTGGCATAATAATGATCATAAATTTGGAACAATCAGTATTCAATTTCATGGACAAATGGTTTTCATAGACATCAAAGACTGATGAAAAACAGAAATTGACAACATCAACTACATGATGAGCTAGAATTAAGAGTTGGCTGAAATAAACAAATCAAGAAATGGATACTGGTACATCTGGTGTTTCTGTTAGAATTTTACATGAGCACCATGTTTGTTAAAGCAACCATGCTAACAAGCTTCATGTATACCCCAACACCTGTTGTTAAAATCTCCAGGTATGTCTGGAGTAACATAGGCATAGAAAAGGGCAGTATAAGGCTAAGAAAAAAGTTCGTCTCGGCTTCCTGCTTGCATATAGGTAAACAAATCACACTTTATCACATTTTTTTAGGTTTTCAAGAGATTTTAAACATTTTTTAAGGAAAATTTGGCCAAGAAGCAGCAAAAAAAATTATCTAAAAATGTATTTAAAAAAGAATATCTGTATAGCACATAGCTCTTTTGACTAAAAATGCTAAGCACTTAGGGTTGAGCTACAGCAAGCTTACACAAACTGTTTTTTTTTTTTTTTTGGCCTAGCATTGAAGTGTGGATCCCAGAAAATTGTCCAGATTAAGAAAAAATAAATTTGAGCATGAAGTGTTCAAAAACTGCCATAACAGTGTGATGTTTAGAGTGCAAACCATTATTAGTATTACAATCACTTTCAAAACCTCTGGTAAAATTTATTATAATGAAATAGTTTCTACTTCAAAGAGAAAATTGTGAGGTTTGAAAGCATATTTTGTTATTGAATTCAGTCCCAACCATTTTTAAGTGTGTACAAGATATTCCATAACATGCCTGAAAATATAAAGTGTTGATTTAAGCTTATTTTGCTTTTTACTGCCATCTATTAACAAACATGGCAGGCCTACATAGTACAACTCCAAGCAAAATTTTTGGTAGGGAAATTACTCTCCAAAAACTCAATATCAGAAAATTTAAGCAGAAAAGGACCGGTCAAATGTTGATGTTATAGAGGAGCATCTTATGATCAAACTGCAACTCTCATCATCTCAAATACAATGAAACCTAAGATATAGCCCAATATTGGACATGCATGGACTTTCTATACATATACAAAGTCTATGAGACTTGCACAGTGGTGCACAGCCTTGCACAGTGGTAGCCAATAATAAACTGGTGCTAAAGAATGCTGATTTTCATTACAAATCACTAAATGTAACCTGTGAGCTTTGAGTTTGGCAAATAAAATATTCTTTTTAACAATAACCATAAATGAAATAGTGTGTAACAGTTCATATTCATCTCTCTGACTACTACACTGGGCCAATATTCTCTGATCTACCACAAGGAACTGAAACAGCTATACTTTTACCCACAGGGCTGACATCCTGCTACTTCCACCCGAAGGCAAATACCTGATGAGATTTATACGTCCCAACTATCAAGCATTTTCCAGACAAAACTCCAACACAACGGTCTACGCTCTACGAATACCAACTCTTAGCTAAGTCTAATATCATTACATCCTAGCCCCCGACATTTCAGAGTCACAACAAATTCAATTATTCTTTAAATATATTACAGTCCCACAATACCCTGACTGTCAATGCAAAACCAATTCAATTTTGATAACACTTTGTCATCAAAATTCAATTCTACATCACATTTTAGTTAAGTGCTTTTAACAAGTTCCAAGTATATTACCGTATTAGCCCATCAGAGAAGGGTACCGCAAAATTGAGAAGATTCACAATGACACGCCACAGCATGGTCAAACAGCACTATTTGATCACATTCTTTTATTGCTTATTAATTTGACCACTTGTCAGTGGAGCTTTCCCACCAGATTTAAGTAAAACATGCCTAGTGTGGACTCGAGTTGGGAATGATAATTTAATAATACTACCAGAACTATGAATAAAGAAATGACCAGGAAATGGAATGGGGTGGGGGTTGGGTGGGGGGGGTGGTAACTTTTTTCATGATTCTAACAACTCTTAACCTGGAGCCCAAATACTTCGAAATTGAGTAGTAGTGTTTATGCCTTTCACTTACCATTGAAAAACCCAATTGGTTCAAAACCTTATTACAAATTGAATATTCTCTACAGACATTCCGAACTTGATACCAATTTATGTGATTTCTGTTTGGCTTCAATTTTGCTATTTTTCACTCTGCCAAAAGTTTTACACAGCTTTCTTTGCTTCAACTTTGGGTCACTGCAGTTCTACAATTTAAGTTTCAACCCTATCTAAATCCTATACTTGGCACCCAAGGGGGGGTAGGTACTTAAAACACAAGAAAATACAGGGACGTGCCACCAGACATTGGTCTAATTTTAGCTTTCTGGTATAGCAATGACCCCCTTTTTTTCTTGCCAATTTGGTATAGCAAGGGGTCGTTTTTCAAAATGTTCTCAAATTTGTTGTGGAAAAAATTAGTCAAATTTTCTTATCGGAAGCCAACATTTTCTAAAAAACTTTTGGAAATTAGTCCAAATTCTTAAATTCTGAAGCCAAAATATTCAAATTTGCCTTAAAATGCCAAAATTTTGAGGAAAAATTGGCAAATGTGTGTAAATTGGGTCCAAAAATTTACATCTTGGTATAGCTATGGGGTCCCCTTTTGGCAAAATGTATAGATCGGGTCCTTACTTCCAGACTTCGGGGGCACGTCCCTACCAAACCAAACTTGGGTACGCCCCCCCCCCCACCGGGACGAGCACTCTAAATCTTCCTCAAAATATCTCTGATTGGTTCATTATGTTGATATTACAGGCTACAACCTCTGAGCAAAACCAATCAAAAATGACCATCTTTATTGCAAAATCTGAGCTTTCTGTTATACCATGTTTCTGATTGGCTTAATACACCATACAACACTATGAACAACCAATCAGATCTGTGGATAGTGACTATGGGGTTAATAAGAGGAAGACATTCTTGTCTGTGAGGAACCCATGGCTCCCAGATCCTTTCTTACACACATTGACAGACAAATAAATCAGTAGTCTTGGAAGGGTGTCTTTTCAATCTCAAAAATGAAGTTCTAAATCCCTTGGCTTTATGTTTAATCTGCCCTTGGAATAGGACCCAGTAGTTAATATCGGAAAATGGGACAGCTTATTTTTTGGGAGCTAATAGTTAATAGTAATGAAAATGAAAATAGGTTTCCCAAAGGGTAATCTCACCCATCTAATCATGGGTACTAAGGGATAACCTGCTTTCACAAACCTCAAGGCACCCCACACCTTAAATCTTACAATTTGCAACATTTAGTCACTTAGCTCTTCATGTTTTATGTAACCTTTGATTACAAAAAATCGTTCTATTTTTAGCAGGTAGCAATTGGCAAACCAAACATTGCTCATGGAGTGGAGAACTTAACTTTTCAATACTATGGTTAGCTATAGTGTGTCATAAGATGTGTAAACATGACCTTTGATAAAGTACATTGAGTTAACACAAGAGGAGACCAAGGTCATAATGCAGTCCTGCAGTCCTGTGGTAAAACATACTATGATAGCTATTATAGTCATACAATCTATGGTAACATACAATGGTAGCTATAGTGTGTTC
>JAMKCH010005094.1:0-49151 GCA_023653785.1 Ophioderma brevispina
TAACCCGCTGCACAATAGTGTAATTTCAATAAGGTCATTGAGATTAAATATTCGTGACCGGCCGAGTCTTTAGTCAGTCTGTGTGTAACCAGGGGGGCCGGCCCCAAACAGATAGCGGCGTTTTTGCCGTTCCCAAAGGTTTAGCACGTAATCACTAAACTTGACAAATATTCTAAAGTCGAAAATATGTTTGATATCAATATTTTTCACTCAAATCCGTTGGAGTTGAAGAATCCAACTCCAGTCTAGTATTTTTTTTGGTATGAATAACAGTACAAACGGGATCCATTTGAACGAGGCTCGTTGACCTTATGTTCAATCGCAGAGTCCCCGCTATTTATAGCTGCGCGACCATGTACCAGGCCCAGGTACCAGTAGAACTCAGGGTAGCCCATGCGCCACCGTGGAATGATTCGTGGACCTGTATGTGGCAATACTCTCAGGTCCGGTCTTTAAAAACGATTTGATGATAGTTTGCAGCACAATTATGCATCACCGATTAAAGCAAGGCAATTTAAACGGCCGCGGTCAGTACGGGAATTCACTCGCCACTCACCTGATCTATTTTATAAACGCGCACAGTGACTTCAAATCGGTCACTGGTCAGGCTCGGTCCAATGACTCGTTCGGCAGTTTGCGCGCTATGAAGAGCTTGGCCGCCACCGCCTGTGTGTAAACCGTTCGATATGCGTAAAGAGCGTCTCAGACCCGTTAAGTCTGTGAAAACAGACTGGCAGCGGAAGTTGATGCCGTTATGAATTTGCATGTGCTGTTGCTGTTCGGTTGGCATGTCCTACCCCCCTGCGTAGATAGCGAAATATCAACAGAGGGCGCTCTACCGCAATGCATGAGGGGATCCGAAAACGGGGCAAACAAAAGCGGGATTCCCGGATGTAACTAAACAAAGTGTAATTGCTATTGGCAATGGGAACTCAAAGAAACTTTCAAAATTTGGAGTATGGTATAAACAAAAATCAGCAAAAAGAATCTAAAGCTGCATCGATTTATATGTATACACTTTATCTGTAAAAGTACCGAGATAACAAATAAATGGCGACTGTTTGGGGGATATTAGAGGACATTTATTTTGAGTTGTCATGAGCGCGTCAGCCCTGCCTGTAGTGCAGCTACAGCACAGGCCGCCCCTTGGTCGTCCTGTCGTGGTAATCAGACATGTATTTTAAATATTCAGCCAAATATGACCCTTTGTAAATGTAAACAGAAAGTTTAATTTTTCCTACAGAAAGTTTATTTATTTTTCCTACATAAATTTATTTGTAATGATGATATGTTTGTACAACAGAAGCTACAAATTGAGACATGATCTATCAACCCGCACGCAATAATTAACTCCATGTGGTTGATACACTATTTGAACTTGATCAACCAGAGCAAACTTTAAATAATTTGTAAACTTTGATGTAGGACTAAACCAAAAAAAAACATCATTGATTGTGGTTGAATAGAAATTAGTATGAAAACGCAGGTAGGTGATAAGTCTAAACAGTTTTCCTGTGTGCGATGCGCGAAGTGTGGGCCGTGATTCAAGCGGCACTCGATGACCAAGTTTGCCTCTACGTGCCGGTGTATCTCAAATACGTCGTTCCACGAAAAAGGGAGCTTTCTTAACTAATATTTTAATACCAGAAACTCAAATATCAAATTGTGAAATTGTAATAATAGTCGGCTGCTTTCATAATGGTAATGAAGAAATTGTGATGTTTAATGTAAACTGGGAGAATTGGGTTTAACGAGTAGCAACTCCAAGAGCCATTGGCGGCTGCAGATACATCTTTCGCTTAGCAGATTATGAAAGTGTGAATTTCTGGTTATTTTTGAGGGGATATTGGTAGACCTTTTATAAAACAAGATTACTTGTAATACCATTCATGGACAACAACCTGGTAGTATATTTACATAATTGAAAAAAAATCCACAATAAGTGTTGGTTCTACTCGTTTGCTGTGATTCCTCATTGACAGTCACGTGAAAACACAATGATGGATCATCGAACGTGTGTGGTGCTCTGGCCCCTTTTCGGGCCCCATGCATCCTTAGCGGTTTCTATCTACGATAAACCTTATGATCGGCGCCGATTTTATTTTTTAAAAAGTTTCCAACTTTTCAGTAAAGGTCCATGAAAACGGCTGATAGACATTTCTTAATTCTTACATTTTCGTACCAACAGTATCCTGATCATATCGCAACACGGATTTTTAAAAGTGAACATCGGGAAAGTGTGAAATTGCAGGATAAATATAACAAACGACAGGGCTCTCTGTTCGCGAACCGACGTATCAAGATGCGGAGTGGATTTGAACCAATTTATGACGTCAGAGTAAACAAGTGTAAAACCAAAGCCAAAAATTAGGGGATGAAAATTGAATGCCATTTGGATGCCAAGTAATGGATGAAAAATGAATGCTGAAGAGATGCAAAATGGATGCCAAAGAATGCAAAATGGATGCCAAAGAAACAGATGTGATTGGATTGCTCAAGGATGCCAAATGGTGAGAAATGGATGAAAAGTCAATGCCAAAAAGGATAAAAAGTGGATGCAAAAGTGAAGACATATGCCAAATGAGCGGCATCCTCTCTAAAAACGATGCCAGAGGAAATAGGATGCGTGGATGCCAAAATTACCTTCAATAGGATGCCAAAGCAAAAAGAGAAAAGTGGATGACAAATGGATGAGGAAAAAGGGATGAGAAATGGATGAAAAGTCGCGGAGAAATGGATTGAGAACTGGAGTAGAATTGGAGTAGAAATGGTAAAAACTGGAGTAGAAATGGATGCCAAGTGGATAAAAAGTGGATGCAAATTGCCGAACTATGTAAATGAGCTGCAGCGGCATTCTCTGTCAGTGGCATCTCAAAAAATGATGACATTGCTTATTGAGTGATGCATCCTGTGATGATGGCCTATAAAAAATAGTTAGATGCTGAAATTGTAATAGATAGCTGAGAACCATTTAAAGAACCAGGTTGCGGTGTACAAAATGCCCATAGACTTTCGATAGTGATAGCGCCACCCAGAGGCTTTCAATAAGTTCACCTAATTCATGTTAGAGTACGTCTTTAAGAGAGTAGATGATTTCATGCAGTATGCCTCGCTTCATTGATTGAGTGTCCTATCCTGTTTAGGATCTATGCATGGTCATGACCCATCATAATAGCCTCGTCCCCAGAACCAGATTTTACAGTATTCTATTTGATTCTTTGTTGGCAATCAATATATGTGATGTGGAAGAAATTGAGTTCGGCCAATGATGGTCCGCAAAGGGGTGGGGGGGGGGGGGTGGAGGGCTGAACAAATTCATAGATGCGGCTAATTTACATTGATCGTTGCATGTTCCAGAGGGGTCACCATGAGAGAGTTCATGAAGCATACAAGTTTTGATGCAATGATGGAGTTTCCCTTACCAAAAAAAATGAAGGTTATTATAGTTTCGAATAGCCTCGAATAAAACATTCGAAGGATGTTTATATTTATACCCATATTATGACATCACTACCATTCAAGCTTTTCGAAGGCTATTGAATACTGTTGAATGGAAAAATAGCCTTCGGTATTTTTGAATTTGAAGGCTATAATTTTATTACATTCAGTTGATGGAGTATACCATTCAAACCTGGTTTAAAGCATCGGACGACTATCTTAAGATAAGTTACCATTCAGACACCTTCAAGCGGATATACTTGAAGACTCTGGACTTAGATTTGGTATACCATTCAAATAACATTTAGTCTGGGGTTAATAGCATTCATATGAATGTTGTGGAACTTAGAAATGTTAAGAAGATATGCCTGCACATGTATGTATGTTAACGTGGACAGTTCTGACTGTGCACAGAGATTTGTGAGTTTTAACAGTTTGCCAAATGCTCAAGCTTGTTTTGAAAAACATTGATTTTTTTAATTGTTTACATGGAGAGTGTGAAATCATTTGTTCATGCATGTACATGTATACCCTAACTCGAAGTAATGATTTGAGATTTGTGGAAATTTTGGCAAGGTTTTTATTTTCACAAATTGTGCAGGTGAACGTACAGTATGTATGTTAAAACATAACAAGCCGAAAATACATTTTTCCATACATGTAGATTTGTATTGCATTGACTGATGGCAATACTGCAAAATTTAATTCTGTGCATTTGCGGACAAACTGGTAAAATCGAAAAGTATCGTTTACATGCAGAAATAATAGAGTAATGAGTTCATTGTCAAATCAACATATTCTGAACTCGGGAACATCATCTGTCCAAAGCTTAAGGAAATTTGTTTCAATGCAAATTGTGTAAACTATTATTTATTGACTTCACTTTCAGGTACAAGACTAGTACATGTACTCTCAATACAATGCATTAATAACACTTAAAAGGTACACGTCATCCAGAGACGTGAAACAACAACCTTTCCGTACATGTATTTGTCTTAAATTCTGAAAATCTATTTTTGCTGTTTTCTTTTCTTTGAGGATTTTAGTTTGAAAAAAATAGTGTTTTGTTGTAGTCAAATATTGCAAAAGTGCAAAAAATCTGTTACTTTCCTCAAACATATCAACTCAGGTTTCATATAATATTTGCAACATTTGCTGCTTTTGATCACACAACCACTGCACACCCCGAAATGTACAGAACAAATACCATCCAATAATTTCAGACCAACTGACCCTGGTTTTGGTCAACTTTTTCAAAACATGTACTTCAATACAAAAAGTATTGGCCATTAATGGTAAATTTAATCTCCACAATAGCTGTGGAGTTACGCCCGTAAATGCAAATTGTAGTAGCTTCAAAATGGCCATACATTGTACAAGTAACTCCACAGCTACTGTGGAGTTGAACTCACGTGGTACTCTGGAAGTGGCCGGCCGTGGCTGTACTATATGGAGATTATACATGTACATTTAGTAATCTTAAGCTGCTTTTAACTCTTTTGTAAAATTTCATGTGCCAATCATATTTAAACATTAAAGTGAAATACGCGCTTGGAGATGATTGATAACCAAGGGTTACAGTTGCGTATTCACAGTGACATACATGCATTCAGAATGAACTTTTGGCACCTGTATGAAAATTGAAAATGGTGCCCCATTACACATCTTCTTGAATCAATAAGTATTAAGCATACATGTAGTATGACACACATTTTATCATGTTAAGGTATGCTTTTTAATCACTTGTCCCCCATTAAACCCATTTTGTTATTTTCTCTACCCTTTGCACCCCTTTTTGCCTCCCCCAACGGAAAATGCTACTGTTTTAAACTATAACCCATACAATCCCATAAGTTGGTTACTAATATTATAATTAGGCACATTTTTATTCACATCGCCACAATCGGCTGTCAAATTTCTCATGCGAATTGAGAAAAATATGAGCACACTTTTGACATTAAAATCTCAGAAGGTTCGAAAAAATATTGAACCAACAATACAATAAGACTAGGCACCTAAAAACATGTATAACACCATTACATATAGCTTAGGGGAACAAGTTGATAAGCATATGAAGGGTACACTGATAGGCCTATCATTCTATAAAATATTTTGTAATCACAAAGAAAACAATATACAGCTCTGTATATTTTACTAGCCTATAACAAAAGAAGTTATAATTAACTCGATAATGCTCAAGATCTTCACAACATCTGAAGTTGATAAGCATATAAATTTTATGAAATTGAGTTCGGAAGGCATTAATTTTTACTTTCCCGAAATGGCAAATGATTTTCTAACAATTATGTCATATGAAAATCATAAATATAGACCACTACAGATGTTGCATATCAGTGTGTCCACTAAGAACCAGCCCGGGGGATCAGAGGCAATATCTCTAATCAATATAAATTAGTTTTTATAATGTTAAAGAAATTATTTTTGCAAAGTAACATGTTTTGCCATGTGCAGAAACCAAAGGAATCTCTCAAACTGTTTAAAGGTTAAGCAGGCCTCGAATTACTTCAAAATTGGGGCAAGCAGTGGTGTAACCAGCGGGGGTCCGTTTTTTTGCTCTTCAGTTTTTCACCACAAAATTTTTGGATGGGTTAACCATTTCGGCGATTTTTTTGGTAAAAATCTGTTTGTACAAGATTCTGGTTGGGGATAATTTGGGGAAAATTCTGGGGAGAAATGGGGACGATACCGACGTTTGCCCCACTGACTGACAATGCTGGTTAGTGGTTACGCGCTTGGGGGAAAGGCCACATGGCCTTGGATAAAAGCAAATTTTGAGGGGCATCAAGGCCATGTGCTGGGGCACCAAGGCCAAAACACAATTTGAAGTTAAGGCACCAAAGCCATTCCACATTTGTCATGAAATAGATTATATATTTTGCACTCCAATTGAAATGCCTACTATGCTTTACAATTACATAAGATTTACATGCAAACAACTAACAAGTTTTCAGTTCAATGACAAACCTGTTGGTTTGTAAATTGTTACTTTTCTTGTTTTCAATCATTCAGTGACAAACCTGTTACCAGGTATTTGTTTTTCTTGTTTTCAATCATTCAGTGACAAACCTGTTACCAGGTATTTGTTTTTCTTATTTTCAATCATCCCATTATTTGCTCATTTCATATTGAGGTTTTATTAACCATGGATTTAAAATTATTGAGTTGAGACAACACGCTGTGCCTCCCAGCTGATGAAGTGCTATACTTCCTGTTGAATTGTCTTCAAATTGCTGAGAATTTTACAGGAGGTCCCGGGCACAATGTGGTCTCAAACTAACCCAATAAGGGACCGAAACTGAAACAGGAATTTTTCAATGTGCTGCACTGAGCATAATTATGGATATTAAATTTTTATTAATCATATTATCACATTCACATCCATAATTATATTTAAAATCTTGATGAGTCTTTGTGAAGGAAATAATACTAAAAAAAGTCAAAGACAAAAAAAAATATGAAAAAATCATATATTAATCACATTCACATCCATAATTATATTTAAAATCTTGATGAGTCTTTGTGAAGGAAATAATACTAAAAAAAGTAGACTTTCTGGACTATTCTGTTCGAAGTGTTGATTCCTGATTCAGTCCTGGGGATTGTGCCCAGTGTCTGTGTGTTTACTGTTTTTCCAAACTATGAATTCCAACATATCTTATTTTAGTCATGCAAGCAGTTTTCTAAAGACATTGTCGGTTAAGAAGAGATCAAGAGAAGTAGGGATGGATGGATCGATCGGGGTACTTCTGAATCTGACCGGATAATTGAGTAATTGGTTCTGAATCGGTGATCGGGAAAAGAACTGAATTTGCCGATTACCCTTGCTGATTAAACGCTTCCTAGGACGGACTAAATTTCGCAAAAAAAAACGTGTCGCTTTCATGATACAGAACATTAAAATTCGTACCTACAATTGTTAGATAAAGAAAACTAGACTTGTTCCGTCTTTATTCGTACCTATGAGCCATGTATAGTTGTATTTTTTCATGTGAGTTCTTGAATCTTAACAAAGATCGCCATTATTTCGACTGTGTACTTACCAACAATAACAATTGCGCAAGTGGCATGATTATCGTAAACTACGCAAGGTCAATTCATTCATGTCGCTTATCGCTGATTAGCCAAATAGTGTGAGAATTTCCCCGTACGCTAGCTTTCCATCCCATAATACTTGTACGATGTAAACACCATGTGCTCAGATTTAGTACAGTAGTGGCCATGCGTTTTGAGGTGGGCCCATTTCTGTTACACTTAACAATTTCTAAGAAATTGCACCATTTTCGTTTGATGCAATAAATTCTGATCATTGTTACACCCAATACCCATAAATGTTTACATATTCTGAACTACAATTGACCAAGGATTCCAAAAATGCACTTGAAACCGACATTTTATGTCCCCCTAGGGAGTTATGCAACCAAATTTGGGCAAAATGTCTGGAAAAAAGTGCAAATTTTAGAAATTAATGCATTCAAAAGTAATAATCACTGCATGTTAACCAATTTCAGAGGATCTTATAAGTAAGAGCTTTCCATAGATATACAACTTTATAGGTATGTGGAACAGTAAACTAGTTTTGTGCAAGCCTTTCTATGGACAAATTTTACCATTGAAGTCAATGGGAAGGCCTTAACCAAGCTGTAATTTGCGTAAAATGCAAATTTGCTGCTAAAACAAAAAATTCTTGTCATAAGTGAAAGTTTTTGAATGGTTATTTCTGTAGGGGCCAAGACCTAATGCAAGATTACAAAATATTTGGAAATTTTAATCATATATATGACCTTTTCAGGCTCGTTTCACCCAAATTTATGCTCCCCCTCTCTACCACAGTGCAAAATCGCTATTTGGGAGTTAATTAATTGGTAATTACTCACAAACTAGACAACAAAGGACATTTGTATGCACATGCAAGTGCTCTTCATTCCCTTCAATTTGATACCAAATATACCTATTTAGCCTAAATATTTATAAACTTATTCCCTATACAAATATTAAATTTGTTGCACACGTGTACGGTACCACCTATTTATAGGCCCACCTCAAAACGCATGGCCTACCGACGCAACTGTGACATCGCACTAAATCACCCGCCAATTTCCACTGAAATTTTGATGTCGCCTGAATTTTGTATATTATCCATCCATCCATCCAGGGAATAAAAACATTGTACAATAAGATTTACTTTGACATCAGTCATCATCGTGTCCAAGATTGGGAATTCACCCCTCACACTGCCATCGTGGCCTTGACTCTGACAGAACTATAGTGGGCATCAGTTTCACAGCCATTCGATGGGGCACGTCGGCAGCCTTCGAATTACCCAGGTGCACACATGCACAGGTGCATGTAGCTTTCTCTCTGTGCATGTAACTTTTGTATCCTGCATTCACATGTGGCATGTAAATTAAACTATGTGAATTCATGAACTATGCAATTGTAGCTTATTTCATAGAAAGTCATTGAATGCTGAAATGATCAAATTTGAGCCACTGTCAATAGTCTAAATGTACCAGAGTCTGATATGAATAAAGGTTAGCAGTAGCACCAATCCATGTTTACATTAGCCTGTGCATGTAACTTTACATTGTTCCTGTACTTTTTGAAGTTACATGCACCGGTGCATTACTTCTAAATTGTAATTCGAAGCCTGACCGTCGGCCATGGCCGCGGTGGCCGACGCTTAATTCGAGCGCTGAGGTTAAGGCTATTGACATCAAGACCTTCGAATCAATGCCCACTGATACCTCGGGACCCATTACTTTCTGGGACAGGCTGATGTACATGTGCATGTACAACGTCTGTAATTGGTCTACACAAGTCATAGATAATAAAATTATTCAAGAAAAAGCGTTACCACATTCTTGTGCACATGTTCAGATCATCAGCACATAATACATGTACCGTATTCATTCCAATAACCGCTCATGCCCCAATAAGCCCCCACCCAAGTTCATTTTTTTTTATTACCAATAATAAAGTTGCACTCAGTGGGTTTCTATCATGTATTTGAGATGATACAACTCCAACAAAATATCTTTTCTTTTCACTTTATGTTTTGTGGTATTTAGGGCAAATTCTTGCTTTGAAAGGTAGTTGTTTATACAAAGAATAGATCAGATTAAAAAATAAGGGCCCATGGATGCAAAATGACTTTGGCCCTGGGCCGGCGCCCGGTGGTTATTGGAATGAATATGGTACATGTAAATGGAATGTTGGTTTATTTTCATGGTATGTATCTGGCTAAAACCAACCAAACTCCAAATGACTGATTACCATTTCAGGCTTTATCTCTAGCCTGATGCCTGAATTGGTGGGCCACATGGCAGGGTCCTGATCAGGGATGGCGCCTAAGAAAAGCTTTCAAGGGTCCAAGAATGTCATTAAGACTCCTAGCATAGCGAGTCCAACATATCTACAACAGTAGCAGATCCAAAAATAAGGGGTCTACCGGAAAAAGAAATAAAGCTTGAAATTTGGGGTCCAAAATTGTCTGAAATTGATTTTAATAAGTCCAGGGACCCTTAAACTTGTCCCAGCGCCATCCCTGGGTCTGATGGGGCTGTTACAAAAATTGGAAATCAGACCAGGGGAAAGTTTTCAACTAAACAGAATGACCAGCATTAAAAAAGTGGTATCTTGGTGATTGGCTAATAGTCAATAATTGATCTGTCATGATGTACATGACATGGTAAGAAAGTTATTTTTTCAGTCTCTTTCATATCTATTTGGGAATTCACAAATATACTGCTCAGCATTTGACTCCACATACAGGCATGGAGATACAATGTGCTGCAACTGAACTATATCAACCTTGTTTGCCCCGGATCTTACACGGTGAATATGATCCTTTGCATTATACATGTCCAAAGAATAGGGCAAAATTACAGCTACATTTATGTGGGTGGTTGTGTGAGGCACCTCTGCAAAATATTGAACAGAACCAAATTTGCACATATCACCATCTTCATATTTTACAACACTCTGATTTCGCTTTACTAGTCTTTTGTATCTTGACGCATACACATAGGATGAATTTTTACTAATAAAGATTCTAAACCAACATTTGGCAAGACCAGATGAGACATTAATGTACTTCTCCTTCATCGCAAGGAATTCATCCTGAGCAATACACATCCCTTTAGCAACATCAACACGATATACTCCATCCTGTATTCTTTCCCACAAAGTGTGAAATGTGCCGTTCATTCTTTCTATGAAAGCTACCGACTCTGGATCACCGTACGCATGTGCAAATTGTTCATGCAAAATTGGAATGGCCTGAATCAGATTGATTGTTTGAATAATCTGGGTGTCTACCCCTTGTGTTCCATGTAAATGAGAAACAATATACCCATTAATGTCTTCAAATACAAAACTATTATTCGCAAACAGAGGTCCATGAGCTCTAACAGTTTTTGGCAGATGAACAATTTGATGGATGTTCATAGTCATGAACCGTCTACAATACAGGTGCTCAAATTGCTTGACAAATTCAAACAAACATGCTTCTGCTATAGTTAAGTCTTCAGGGCTTATATTTTCTGTAGAGAGGAGGTAGATTGCTCTTACAAAGAGACAAAAATGGAGAAAGTACACAGGTTCCAAAATATTCCGGAGAATGGGTATCCCCCAGTACAAAAGGAAGTTCCTATATTCTGATGCTTTCCAGAAAGCAAGGTCATCTAAAGACCTAGGTAACGCGGGTGATGTTTATAGTTGGTTTTATATTTCTCAGAATGTTGGTTACCTTCTCCCTGCTGGCAAAGCATGAAAATTTTGCTGTTTTATGAGTTGCATTAAACCATAGAGAAATTAATAATTTGGTTACACCACCACAGACTCCATGCATATAGTCGATAACAAACCCGTTGATGAAGTCAAATGAATTCAAAAACATGACCCATGAAGGACCCTTGATTCCATGGACAGTGTAGTCTTTTAATCCCTGTTGAATATTTCGAACAACTTGTTGCACATCAGACTTCACAGACTCTGAGGTACGCACAGGACCTGCTGGATCCTCTTCATTAAATGGAAACACATGTGCATTGCCACCTTTTTCTGTGCGAAAATTTTCGCCCATTTGTAAACAGTGCCAGCATCCATATTTGCCATTGAATTGAACACTGTTTGAAACTAAACATTTAGCTGGCAAGTCACAAGTACATGAAAGTAAATGAGCATGGCATTTGAACTGTTCACCTTCATGGTCTGCAAAAGTGACTCCATTTTCTAATTGTTTTAGTTCTTTGTAAAGTGGTTGCCGAAAACTCCACATACATGGCTTTCGCGGTGACACCCAAATTCCGTAAAAAAGAATATTTTCCCGTGCTTTGCGCTTATTGAGTGGTAACTCATTTACCAACATGTAAACCGGCCACATAGAAATTTTTGAACTTTTGAAGATGGCAACACCATCAGTACTCATGGCAAATGATATATTGTTCGGGTTATTTAGAACACCGTTGTGGTACAGATCCTGGTACAAACTACCATCGTACACATCAGTTGTATCCAGGTTTGGGCAGGTCGAAATTGTTCAAAAAACGATGAGAGCGGATTCTTTCCAGTAAAAGATTTTCTTTTTGAATAAAACACCCGTTGGGATATAAGGCTGTGCTGAACAAAGTACGACAAAGACCCTGACTGAGTTAAATCCTTCATACATCGGAGCATTGGTCAGATTGGCATCTTTTCCTACATGCGAATAACAGTGTGAGCATAATAACTGTATCAGCTGTGGCAATGTAACTTCCTATGTATTTTTCAAACTATGGGTGATCGCACAAGGTGGTTTTTGTCAGGCAACAGTAGTTGCAAAAGTTGCTAATAAAAAAAAAAAAAATATAAAAAAATTATAAAAAAAAAAAATGACAGTTTCACAGAAGTCCTGAAGCGTATCATGAAGCAGAGCAAAAGCAACATGGTTATTCCAGGTTCCTCTTTGATCCAAGATACAATGGGGATCGTGGCTATCTGGATCATCCTCTTTATCTTTCTGTGGGCTATAAAGCGTTTCCTTTCGCTGTTTGGAGAACTTCTTCTGCTAGAACTTCAGAGGATCTTGTGCATCTTCAGCAAGTTGTTCACTGCATTCCTCTTGAACCTTGGCTTGCAAATCGACAGAATTGGTCCAATACTTTCATTGCATGATCATGATTGGTGTACTCTCTTCAGTAGAAATTGGATTGCACTGTCTGCAAAAACTGATGGCACGGTCTGCAGAAATTGATGCACTGTCTGCAGAAATGGATGCACTGTCTGCGAATTGATGCACTAATCAATCACATGATCAATCTTCATTATGGATGTCTGTAATCTCGTCATCATCTTAACAGATTGGTTGGTTACGTATCTTGGAACTTTGAACACCTACAGTAAATGAAAAAAACAACAAATATAGAAAATTATGAAATTATACAAACTCATAATTAAGTACCGTATGTGGAATTGAAGTACTGTAAAAGTCAAGGAACTTATAATAGGGAACCGGTGCTTTATTTTTACCACCGTGTTAACACTATGGGAAATCTGCCATTTTGTTATCTCTTCTTGACGCGTTAAGTTACCTTTCAGATAGTTTAGTAAACCTTCGGATTTACTCAGGGTGTTCTCGAGGGAATTTTTGATCCTAGCAACGAACATCTGCGTGCCAACTCAGCGCGAGTCACAACAGACCAACCCAGACCGTGGCGCGTGTTGCTGTTGCGTGCATTTCCTTTTCTTGAGTTGTACTCGGCGCCCTGGTACCAAAATTTGCGCCCAAAACTCGCAAACACCGATAAAATCTGAAGGACACTACCCTCAGCTCCATGGGCGCAACAATATGGCATCAAGCACCGATTCCCTATTATAAGTTCCTTGTAAAAGTAGAAATTTTCACAAGGGTTGTATTTTTTCCCAAGTTTGATTTTTGCCAATTTCGCAAGTAGCAAAAAACCTCGCCAAATGTGTCTTTTGCACTGGGTTTCTATTGTAATGATTTTAAGGTATACATTTTCAATCTAATAAAACTGCTAACAGTAAAGGTGCTGCTAGTACTAAAATATCAGGCCCTCCTAATTTGATAATGTTGAGAAAGAATAAAAATTCATACAAGTTGCATGGATGCAACAGTCCATTTTGCCTTCAATTTTACCAAGCCTGAAAAAATAGAAATTCATGCCTATTTTGGTACCAAAATTGCAATAAACTTTATAAACTTTTTTTTAACAGTCCTGTGAATATTGGTAGCAGAGGACTTATAGTCACAGGGTCGGAAGTTAAACAAATTTGGAGAAATTCAGTCCTCACGCAAACATTTACAGTTTGTACACAAAATCAAATGGCAGGAGAATCTGTAGCTTCTCGCAGCATTCTGTTGCAAGAATCTAAAATGGATTCTCGCAGCTCGAGATCTCCACCATTTTCTGACCCTGCCTAGTCTAATTGATAATCGACAAAAAAATAGTGCTTCTCAACGTGGTGATCTACATTGTACCTATAAACGCTCGACGATTGAGTTAATATTCAATAAGTGGATTTAAAGGCAAATTAAAAAAAAACAATTGAAGCGTTGGAATGAGGAGGCCCTTTGTTGTTGTTTTTTTAAATATGGGCGACAGTGCCATTTATCCAAAAACAAACGTGACTGGGATATATTTCACATGTATACATGTAGTACCGTGTCTTTTTGCAATCACACATGACGAATAGACCCTTTCACAGGCACAATGACATGACAACAGCGTCTAAAAATACAACTTTTTTTTTAGTCATTTTTTTTTTCTTCCAAATAAATCCATGAAGTTGACATTTGTGGGGGGTCTTACAAAATAAACAAGGCGAACTCGTTTTAGCAGATGAGTAAAAATATGTCCCCGCCGAAATGGTTGCGATCCTAACCTGCGAGAAATGCAACTCAAAACCCTACCAGGCCCCAAAATAACCCAGACAACCACACACACCCTCCCCAAAACCCCGCAAAACCCCACACCCTTCACCAAAACCACCCCACAACTCCCCAACACCCCACCCTCATACCCAACCACACCCAATCATCACAAAACAACCCAAATGCAACACCAACCCCCCTTTAACACCCACTCAACACCACAACCCTACTCCAATACCCTATAACAAGGTCTCCCCGTTCCCAACACACGCAAACCGGCAGCACATCAGAAACACAAACCCCTACCCAAAACACACAACAACCCAAAAAATCCCTCCCCAACCACCAGCAATACCCAACCCCCTATCAAAACACCCTGCCTGCAAACACCCCACCCCCTCCCTAACACCCCACTCCCTCTCCAACACCAACCCCCTCCCCAACACCCTCCCCAACCACCAACCCCCCCCACACCTCAAACCTCCCCAAGCTAGTAGTCTCATGTAGCGAATGGATTTTGCCTATAGATTGTACCGTTTTCGAGATACAGCAAATTCGCATATTATTTAGATCATTTGCATACCTAAGCCGCATATATCACATACTTTCAAATTGCAAAAACGATGCATGCCATGGACTATCATGTAGCGAAGGAATTTTGGGTGTTGAGATGTACGTTTAGCGATACAGTATTACGCATATTTAAGTGATCATTTGCATAACTAACCCGCATGTATCACACTTTTAAAATTGCAAAAAAAAAATACGATGCATGCCAGGACTTTAATGTAGCGAAGGAATTTGTGTGTCCGATATACAGTTTCAAAGTACAGCAAATAGGGTTAACATTTTATCACAGGACATTCAGGTTAACATTTTTCTCACAGACATACGGGACACACGACGGGGCACATTTTATAGTTCCCGTCCCGAACAACGCGGGGACAACTAAAATACAGCAAAGTGACAATTGCATATCCCCGTGGCACAGAGGACTAGTGTACATAGCTTTTAATTAGAGTACAACTTTTCAAATTAGGCCAATTTCAGATTTGCAGTCTATTTTACAACTTGACCTCGAATGACCTTTGACCTCATTTACATATGAAGGTTCCTATGTTGCACCTATTAACCCAAGTTTGGTTGCATATGGAGTTTATCTTTTCAAATGTGGTCAATGTCATTTTTAGTCTATTTTATACCTTGACCGCAAATGACCTTTGACCTTAGTATGTGACCTCTGATGTCATTAATATATGAAGGTGCCTATGTTGCATCAATGAGCTAAGTTAGGTTGCAATTGGCTTTAATGTTTCGAATTAGGGCAATTTCATATTATAAACCTATTTTAGGTCTTGACAGACTAAAATTGGACAATATGCAAATTAGCTCATTATGACTTTTAACCAAAATAATGAAAGTTTTGACAAAAATGAAAATTTGGGGCGGGCTGGAAACCGGAAACTAAAATCCAATTCCATTGGCCTTATCATAAATGTGAGTATGTAAATTTGACCTAACTTTGGCCAATGGTAGGGCTGCCCATGCCCTACCATCCTAGCACGTGGAGATTTAAAGACACTATCAGTGATTTGAAAAATATTTGAAATTTGCAGAAATAGCTTCAAAGTGAAGGATAAGTCTGTAGAATTCTCATACGTTACCTTTTCCAGCTGTAAAATTGACAGAAAAGGAAGAAAACGGCCGTGTTCCAATATACGATTCTCCATTCAATAACGTGTTGTAGTAAGTGTCCGTTCGGACAGTAATGACTAAAATCTCTGATTCTGTCCTTATTAGGTTGCTTCTGGTCTTATCATTTGCAGGGTATGTTAGGATACCTGTACTTGTTGCATACATGCAAAAATCTGATTTTTGATGATTTTTTCGATTTGCTGATTTAGCAAATCACTGATAGTGTCTTTAATCCATTATAGCATTAACATGTAAGCGCCCATTACCAGTCAACATCTGTGCTGAAATTCAAGTAGGTGAGGTTAAAAGAGAGTCACTACAGTGGTCAATGGGAGCATAAGAGCGGAAAACATGAAACGATATTTTGACCTGAAATGACCTTTGACCGACGGACACGCTATTTTCACTTAAACGTGAGGATGCACTCAAAGGCTCTTGTGGTGCAAGGTGGTATGAATGCGACTTTGGTTGTGGATGTAGCGCTGAATGTAGTTTCGGACAGACTCCGCGGAAGGAATGCGCCTGACAATATCCCCCTTTGGCTTTACAAAAGCCAGGGGGATAAAAAAGGGGCAATGTGTGAAGTATAGTCTGTACCTATATTCTTTTCGACTACCCTACCGCTCAACCTAAACCCTAACCCTAATTCCGTAAAGACTGTATCGAAACTAGCTAGTTCCTTAAAAAAAAGAAGCATCCTCCAAAAATGAAGTGAGCGGGGACGCTACATGTAACATGTATTTTTTTACATATCGCCTTACTTGCCACTGCCCACTGATCCTATTTCAAATACTCAGGTCTTTTGGTAGAGTCTCCTGCATTTCATGTAAACATACTCGATAAATTTTGTTCTGCATCTCTTTGAACAATAAAACACACTCCATCGGTTATAGTATCATAAAAGATGTATGGATTTAAGTTTGATCACAAATCGGGCACATCGGGTGAAGAAATATTAAATTTTGAATCCATTTTTTTTGGTTGACATATTGGCTGCTATTCTGTCCAATTGTGGCAGACTTCTCTTGAGACAGTGTTAGTTTTTTTGAGACCAAAACTTTTCACACTGTTACAACTTCAACCAGGTAAGGACTTGAACAAGACTTCATCCCTGTAGTGGGCAATGGATGGTCTGTTTACCCCTGTGTTGTCGTGAACAACACAGGCCAGGGTGCATGTACTGTATCCACCTGAGTGTGCGCGATCGCGCAAAACGTGCAAAATTCACACGAATTTTTGGGTCTATCACGATTTTGTTGGCCATCGCGAATTTTCATCATCAGATTTTGGTTAAAAAACCCTTTTTTAATGTTAATTTGCCAATACCCAACACCAAATTGATTATTAAATCATTATTATGCAAACGTCGGCGAAAATTGATGACTCACAAAGCTTCCAATAAGTGCAAATATATCCATTTATAAATAAATCCTAGCTTTTAGAACCCTACCTAACCTTATTAGTTGAAACGGAATGCCCCGACCTATGTTCCATGTTTAATGAAGCACGATTTGGTGTATTTCCAAGCTAATCACTGCGCGGTATCGGTTCCTTTGTTCTGAATTGGTTTACTCCATAGGTAATTAATCTCTTCGTAAATTTAAACAAATTTGGACTTGGCCGCGGTAGGAAGGTATTTTTTTTTTTAATGTTAATGTTAAAACTGAAGAGAGAAAAAAAAACTTCCCCCAGCCCCCACTCAGGGCAAGGTGAAAAACCCGTCACGCGATCACGTCAACCGAGAACCGTGCCGGGGGATTCCCCAATCCCACGTCCGAAAGTAATTATTTCTTGGGATGTATGCAAGGCCCTCATCCACGGCAAGCGTCCATCTACATCTGATTCAAATATTTTAATCGGAATAAGAAGGGAAAAATACAGGTGATACTGATGTTCTTCTTGTATTTTCAGGCCGAGAAAAAAGTAATAAATAGGAGATGTCAACTTTGGAAGTTTGAGCATTGTTTTTGCAAGACTTTTTCGTGTTCCTCCTGGTTGACTAGTACTAGGCAAACATAAGGAAACTCATTTTCACTAACGATTTTTGACTTTAAAAATCCGCATTTTCGCGCATTTTTAAAAATCGGGCCGCGCATTTTCCGTTTTAAATCGCGCAAAACTCCGATGCCTATGTATTACTGGGGTTAATGTTACGGCTACTAACTAACTTCAAAGTGTTCAAACACTGCGTCAAATTCGATGTCCATCGACTAATCATTTGACATTCAGACCAGTCTAAAATTAAAGCTATTATGGATGCCACCGTTGGCGGAATGTGCGGATGCATTTATCTTACAAGTTTACAAAGCGCTTAATTCCCGAGCGTACTTTTGAATAGCTGCGGCCACTGAGCTTCAAATCCCAACATTCCAAGTACGACAGTCGTGAATTGTGACCGGGATTGTTGAGCTTTTTGCACATTGTCCTTACGTATACGCTAGCGTCACCGCCTCAGCGTAACACGTCCGCACTTCACACTATTCCAATAATTGTAACTTATGGCATCACTTTTAAAATTGGACATAATCTTTGATGCCATAAGTTACAACTATTCTGTGGTCCAATGCCATTTAAGGTTTGAGATGTTTGAGATGTATATTTACTAAATAAAGAAAAATAATTTCTTTTGACATACATATCATCTCTAGAGTCCTGTTAAAATAATTGTCTTACCAATTTGGGGGAACCGCTGCTATCAATTTTGATTCCCAAAAAGTTCATTGTCAACATATACACAGGCTGCCAAATTGGCAGCCCAATGTTAGACACACCAAGGTTAAGTTCACCTGAAAATTTCAAATGTGAATTTTCAATCTGGAAAAATGGTTATCACATCATGCAGAAGACTCAAGAATTCCCTAAATATCACTTTATTGCAATCATGAATATTAAGCCACTTTGCAAGCTGTAAAGTTTGAGCATAAGCTGTCTGTGTATTTGGCTTAAATGGCACTTCACTACACCAAACTCGTCATGACTAGAATCTATGAGACGCAGCCATAAAAGTTTAAAGACTATCCTAGTCATGATCATTCATGACTAGCACTCACACGTAATGTTACTATACCTATAGTCCACTTACAAGGGCTCAAATTCGACACGAATCCCAAATCTGATTCGAGCAAGATTCTCGCCACACTCTTTCCGCGGGAATCAAATCATGATTCGCGTATACTTGCCGTATGCCTACTCAAATCCTGCATTTTTTGTGGTCAATTGGTTGTAATTTACGATTGACGAGGTCCCTTGTATCGATAAAAATCTTACTTTGTAATGAGATAACATCCGCACATCGTATCGGTACAGCTGTTTGCCGTGTTGTTTGTTTATTTTACAGCCATAGCCAACCACCCAACCAGTTGATCAAATGCTTATTTTTTTTCACCACATGCCCTGACATGCATGCTTACACCCCAATCCTTTGTGAATATTTTTTAGATTAATTATTTAGTTTCATTTGATTTTGCAACTTACTGGGAAAAAATAATTTAAAATGAAAAATGCGAACACATTGCATATTTTCTCAATTTAGTGGACGATTTAGGAATATAAATGATGCAATAATAAAAAATAACCCTGTGTAAAAGCAAATCGCAATTTGGTGCGTTGAGGTTTATGGTAAATAAAATTGTTTTGTTGACATCTGCAGACGAATTTTTTACCATGCAGACCTGGGCATTTAAACGCACATGACCGGCAAAATGATCGGAGTTTTCTCCAAGTATTCTCCAAATAATAATTGTTTCTACAAAACAATTTGGGCGCTGGTGCTGGGGCTACGAACTTTGTCAAGAAAGGACATACAGCTAGGTGTATAATCGCAATGAAATAATTGCAAACTGGTTAGTTGGAGTCCGCTGGGGATGAATTTAGTATTCTGCCACCACATCCTAATCCTTCAACATGCAGTTTATTCCGTTGAAGCTGCCAATTCAACATCTTCAATGGGTGGTGGCACAATACAAAATTCTTTCCAATGATTTCAGATTTCTAGTCACAAAAAGTTCCTTAAGTAAAGTTACTGGTACAATTTAAGCAAACAAAAAATATTAAAAACAAAACAGTTGAGTTCCCATACATTTGTTAAGTGTTTTTTATTATTTATTTAAGGTCTAATATTAAGAGTATGTGCTTTAAATCTTCCAACTTTCAATTCTTCGTCGATTTGAAAATGAGAAGATTTTGGCGAGAATCTGCAGATTCCCGTGAAAGCCTTTTGCGGGAATCCAATCAGATTCTCGCATGCCGCTGCGAATTTGAGCCCCGGGCCTGACTAATTTTACTTCAATATGCCTGGTAACCAATTATGTTTTGAAGCTTACCTTCTCTGGTTCAGTTGACTGACTAGTTACTGGTTCTGTTGCTAACCATTTCTTGTATGGACCGCGTCGTTTTCTCTCACTGCCACTGCTACTTTTTGTGCGCTGAGACTGAGTCTCCCCATCACCAGTATCGACTGACGTTGCTCCAGCTGCCAGTGGCAGGCAGAGCTGGTTGTTCTGCCATCGAAATTCCTCTTGGTCATAGAACTCAGGCCAGAAATCAAATATTAAGCACTCTGGGAGTTGAACTGATTTTTTAAAGTTAGCTAGCTTAAACTACACAGAACTTATTGTACAAAATAATCACTGATGAGTGATGAAGCAATGTTATCGTTACAAAGTTTATGCAGAATGAGAATTACGGTAAACCACAAGTGCAATGTCTACACACAAAGGGTGGACATACTGCGGATGTGGTATCGAATGACTCATCCACACAGTATCTTTCCCCATTGGAGTTAGCGTTATCCTTGTTCATATTCTTGAAAATATGTTCGATTATAATTGAGTATATTTTATAAATAATTCATTACAACTTATTATTTATATTATAATACCAATTAAAAAATAAAAGGAAATATTATTTTAAATAATTAATAAAATATGGGTGATGCAATTGATTTTTTTTAAATTTAACTGGCTAAAGTCAGCTAGCAATATATAGTCTCTTTCACCATCTTTGTTGCAACTGGCGCACTGGCTGTATGCTGTGCTGATGTCATGTGGCACCACTAAAAGTGTGTGTCGAAGTCTAGGCTGAACTTTCTACCAATCAGAGCACAAATTAAAAAAGCGGGCATTTGGACCAGATTCATATTGGAGCCAAATATTCTCACATGACTGCTAGATAGTTTTCCACATTTTGAGTGTGCATTAAGCCTATAATAATGGCTGATTCTTATTTGTTGGTATTTTATCAATCTGATAAAACTATTCAGCCACACAAGAAGTCTGACCTGACAGGGTTAGAGCCAGCAGAGGAGAATTTCCATGTCCGGCATTCGCATTCCTGAGAATTTTGTTACTCTTCCGATATTCAGAGGCGGGGCTTGCCAATTCCTCAAAGTCGAATACGTTTTGGCCATGGTTGTTTTCACACATCTCGGAGTAGAGTCAATATTTTGTTAAAATAACATTTAATAATATTTACGTTTTGCAAAAGCTTATGCATAAAACTGAAATTAAGTTCTGACTCCTGCTGTCCGACTCGACATGATCAGATGATCAATGATATGACGTCGACAGGATCCCCATTTTTATTTAATCTAAGCTTAATTAGACCATAGATATAGAGTATAATAAAAGGCTAGAATAGAACAGCCATGTTAATTGGACAGCTAGCTGGCGACGATGATTAGACGGGTTGATCCGCGCTTTCCCGGTCAAAATTCCGTGATCCCAGGTGAACTGGTTTCACTGGAAATCCCATTTGAAATCCAGTTTATCCCAGTTGAATATCCATTGACTCAGTTTGAATTCTGTGACGAAAATGGGAACAATTTCAACTAGGTTTTTTACTGCCCAGCGACAATATTTAAGAACCAGTTACAAAACGTTAAAGACAACTACAGTGATTTTGAAAAATCGTTTAAATTTGCCAGGAATAGCTTCAAGTGAAGGATAAGTCGGTTGAATCTCACTAAGTTACATTTTCCAGCTGTAGAATTGACAGAAGAGAAGAAAACGGGCAGTGTTCCAAGATACGAGTCTCTCCATTCCAATTACGTGTTGTAGCTTGTGTAAGTGTCCGTTCGTACAATAATGACGAAATCCTGATCGTCCTTTTGGTTGGTCTGGCTTATCCAGTTTGCAGGGTATGTTAGGATACAATGTATCTGTACTTGTTACATACATGCGAAAATCTGATTTTTTTGATGATTTTTTCGATTTGCTGATTTAGCAAATCACTGTATCGTGTCTTAAAACAGTTGAAACCATTAGTTCCGTCACGGAAATGGAACAACTTTCAACTGGGATCACTGGCATTTTGACCTGGTTGGCTCACTTGATACCCTTTACTCTTGCAAAAAGAGTGCGAGTCCAGAAATAAATGATCCGTCACTGCTTATCAGATTCGTACGTTCAGTACTATCGAAATTTCCACCTTTTATTTACCGTCCTAGTCACCTGTGCCTTCGTTTTAAGATTTTGAGAAAGTATTACTGGACATTTCTTGTATTAACTTGTCATGAAAGTAAATATCGCAAATTATGCTCGCATTTTCGGCGGCCGTGTCGGAAGAGCAAATCGAAAATCAAGCCGGATTGTGGGTGAAGCACGCCAACAACGCCAGCATGCACCAGCATTTGACAACGGACGGAGCTCTAATGGTAACGCACAATTCCACTCATTTGTGTCGTTACCTGACTGTGAGTGCAGGGTCGAGATTCATCCGTCCGCCAGCTCGCTCGTCGTGGATGATTTGTAACCAGCGCAATTTGTAAGTCAGTTCTAATACAAATACTGGGAACGTACAAGCCCTTGAATTAACTCATGTAAAATATATTTTTAGGCTTGAATAGGAGGACATAAATCCAAAAAAAAGCTTACAAATTAACTAGACCTAGCATATAGCTCCAACTAGTTCCAGTAACGTGAAACCAGAGGGTCGACATTAGGCTAATGAAAGTTGATTCCCAGTTTTTTCCCGTTTCCCGACGTGCCGGTCAGAAGAAAAAGAAATAATTCATTATTTCCAAATAATTCATTATTCATATTTCCAACTGTTTAAGACAAAACGATTGTTTTAACGTGAATCTTACGAATGATGCATTTTAACACTGTTTACGGATGACAGGGGGGTAAGAGGATGAAAATGTCCATTTTTCTAAACAGGGCTATAATTTCAGCGAGAATCCGAGAACGATTCTCCGCAAGATTCCCTTCATAATTAGATTTACGTGAAACAATGTTGATTCTTGTAAACTCACAGTAGTGAAATTAGATGATTTCCCGCAAATTCATTGTGAGAATCAAGACTGATTCTCGCACTCTTCAACAACGAATTGCGTCCCCTGTAAGATCAATAACCAATTAACGTTGGTCCCCCCGCTCCTACCTAACTCCGTGTGTGTTTTTATATAAACCCCCGATTGATCGATTGACTAGGTATTCTTTGCAAAATGCTGCTGAACTATGTCTCCAGAGACAACATGTGGCTTACGTGCTTTCCTTTGTTTGCATGTACACGTATTGTAGTTGGCAAAATTGCATTCCAGAACTGTGTGTAGCAACAAATCAATTTTCTAAATAAGTGCTTTATCAAAGCACTTCGAACTATGGTAACACAAAACTAAAGTTTATTTTCTGAGCCTGGTCTCAGTAGTGTTGCGTTTCTCAAAACAAAGCATACTGCAGTTAACTTTGCATCATAATGAAATCTTTAAAATAATGGAGAATGAAACATTCCCCACTCAGTCCCATGAAACAAATGAAACTGGAAACTGGAATCAACGTTTTCATTAGCCTTATCTTAAACCGTACATTATCATTTGAACGGCCCTCTAGTTTCAGAACGGAGCTATTGCGGGAGAATGAACCAATAATAAAACCAGTAATTCCTCCTCGATTTACAACGACAAAAGCAAGTTACCTGAAAATGTCCATGAACGAAGAATCTCACATACCTGCTCTGCCATATGTTGCAGTTTCAAGCTTGTACACCACTTCAAAATAATGTTTTTGCTGGATTTTGCGATCAACGCAGATTGGCAATTTTAATCCCAAGTTCGGCCATGAGCAAAGTGTGGGTTAAAGGTCACGTCCATTGGTCAGGACCAAGGGTCATACACGTGACAAACTTTACGAGTAATGTATGGTTATGGTTTGGAGTGTTGGAAACGGGACTTCAAACGTGTTCGCTGCGGTGTCGGGGCCAGTACTTGTGCACCGACGGTGAGTATCACATCACGGGCCAGTCGTTTATATGAAGATAAATCACGATTTTTTTGAGTGTTTCGAAATACCAACCTCGAAACAATGGCAAGACCCTCGAACACCAGACCCGGAGAGTGAATTCACTTCCAGGTCTGGTTGTTTCGAGGTTCTGGGGTCCTGTTGTTTCGAGGTCTGGTCTTTCGAAACACCCCGATTTTTTTGTGTCTTTTTGGAGCAAGAAGTATAACATGGATATATTTTTCTGAAAGGACGGAAGAGGGTATGATTTTTTTAAACTAAGAGACTATTTGGGCGGGGGCACTCCTCACAATTTAAATAAACATTTGTGTTTGCATCATGTCATAATATCCATTGCCAGGTAGCTAGATCTATATCCACGGGCGTATTGATTTTGAAAAGAATCTAAATGTCCCATGGAGATGAGATGAAATCTTGTGGTAGAATATAGCTTTGGACATAAAAGTATGTCTCTGGAACTGAAATTGTCTAAAAATGAGGGTCTTAGAGGCGGCACATACCCATACTTCATCCCGATGTGAGAACCCCCCCCCCCCCCCTCCCCCCCCCGATAATACCTAGGGCTTATGGAGAAGATCCAATTTGTCCCCTCAGAAAATTCCTTCCGTTCCTTACCCCACCCCAGCCCCCATTTGTAAAGGGCTGGTTATGCCACTGTTGTTTATACTACTCAGAATCAGGCACTGTAATTTTGAAGTTAATTTTATTAGTAAAATAATGTGCGCCATTCACAAATACCTTGCGCGTATGACGATGACCATTTATTTTCGTAAACGCCTGGGTAAAAGATACACGTTCGAGTAATAATACAACGCCATAACACACGTTCAATCACTCCAACAAGACCAAATGACGCGTTCCATTTTTTGAGTTTCATATAGCCGTGGGATAGCTCTAGCTAGCCTGAGCAATCGCATCAAAGTCGTAGTCAAAATTGGATGTCACTCTGAGTGGAAAAATCTTCTCATCGAGTAATTTGGAAGGCCTTATATTTACAAAAGGTTTTAATCGCCCGGAAGGACATCACCAAAAATGAATGGTACAAGTTTGCTGGCGAGTATCTCGATCACAGGCACACAAGTGGAGTGTTTATTTGACATAATATTTTTATGTAAGTGTACAGTCTTATGAAATGCGTCCACTTCGCAAATTTTGACTGCTCTGGTTATATGTACATTTCCCAAAACCAGAGGTTCCCAGTAGATATAACGAGTAGTGTTAAAAGATATGTTTACCTCTTGTTTTGGTTACCAGAACTAAGCTCCAACATACATGACATAATATTCAATTAATTGATAGTTCATTTGACTCACAAGTTTGCACGTTTTTGGTTGCTTTTCACAAAATTTGAACAGCTAGAATTCCGAGTTCAATTTTTTGCATTAACGTTGTAATGTAGAGCTTTATATAAGTTACTTTTTTTTTTTTTTTGATCAAAAAATGCAATAAAAAAAATCTACAGAAGTTCCCAGATCTAGTTTGGGTTTGGCAAATTGGAAAGAGACTTTCACAAGTGACTAGTACAATTTAAAAGTCTCAAATTTGCCAAATTTTTGAGAAATGTAAACTTAATTTCTGGTCCATTAACGTGGCCGCATAAACGTAAATTCTATTAGCCTTTTTGCGTAAGGTGACACAATTTAGAGAGGGTGTATTCCATTACCATGTGGGTATACAATAGATCTTTTTCCCTGTGACGTCATTTTCGATAATTGTGATCAACCACGGCCCGGGGCAAAATCGATTTGGAACGACACATAATTTTTCATAGGTAAGAAAGTTGATCCCATAACGTGTTTTCTAACTATTTTTTTCACAGATTTTATGCAAATGTGACGTTTATAAATACGTGACGGCTATGTGATGATATTAAAAACTTTGCCGTCATCAGTTCTGTTTGTCATTTGGTGGTGAAATTTTCGGGATTCTTGTTTGGATTTCGGTATAAGGCCCCCTGTGAGAAATAGTTCAACAGTCTTATTTATCAAAAGAACGGGGCAAAATCGATTCATCGATGACGTCCGGGAAAAATGTCTCTAGGGAGGGCGCTGTTTGTTGGGTAAAACCCGGGAAATCAAATAACGTGCAGTCGGGGTGCAGTGGTCCACCATACTACTTCAAAAAGGCTAATTCCGGACAGGCTATGCTGATATTTGTAATCTCGCTATTGCACGTAAATATATTTAATAAATGCGGATGTGTTCACTATGGTCACTATAATCTTCGCAGGAGAACCTCAGGCCTCAAACAGAATCAAACGTATGCCAGCGTGTGGTGCGCTTCAGTCGGGCAGCGTGACCTTTTGGCTAACCATGACATCTCAAAGCGCGGATTGCAATGGTCAATAATCGCGTAGCTTTTTCAAAAAAAGACGCTGTATGTTGCCATCACAGCGCCCGTTGCGTGCAAATGTCAAGGTTCTTCTGCGCAAGACAATAGTGTAGTTTGGCCGGGAGTTTGGCATTGACTGATGTGATGGGCACTGCTTAGGCCAAGAAAAAAAAAAAAGTTTTGTCTCCGAAGACCGCGCGCATAAGGTTTAAAATGGCGTGTTGACCGCATAAGTTTTTTTTTTAAAAAAAAAAAAAATCTTCATTTTTTTGTAAAAACATTCAAAAAAATATGAAATTTGGGCCGCAAGCATCCGAAAAAAAGTTGAAAAAATGGGGCCAAAAATGCATTTAAATTAAAAAAAAAAAAAAAAACGCATTCGCAAATGTAGCTTGTTCTAAAAAAAAAACAAAAAAAACGCATTCTAGTAGCATTTTCACATTTCTTCTGAGACAAACTTGTTTTTTTTTTGGCCTTATAAGCTATAGTGTTCCGCATACCTGGGCCCAGAACCAAAAGCATGACAGTCGTGACTGATTGAATGTGATTGGTTGAATTTGAACAGTTCAATTTTGCGTATCAATTATGGGTTACAATCAGGGTACCTCTTAGCTGAACACTACAATGTGACCCATAAAAAACAACATCTGTACTTTTTCATAAATTGTACTATGCCAACTTAAAGACCACCAACAACACTACCTACAGCTGCAAATAAACCATTTGAAATGCTTGATGACTAACAAAAATATGTACATATGTATGGAAAATGCTTAAAATCACCGTCTCATTTGATGTAGGCTAATATTTGAGTAGATTCAGCATTGCCTTAAAGAACATTTAGGACAACATTCAACATTCAGGAATAACATTTGAAGCAAGGTAATTAATATCCAGAAATCTTAAAAGAATGTGACCATTTGGTAACAAGTGGCACCAATTTGAAATTTAGTGGTAAATTCCGTCAAAAAATGTCCTCTCCGAATTTAAGCTAATTATAAAGCTTAAACTAAATTGACAGATTGATTTGTGGTATTTGCTGTCAAAACTCTAGTTTATGTTCTACACATTTGTAGTAAACACATGATGGCTACCCATTAAGTTTTCCTGTATCACATGATCAAATGTTAGAAGTCAGTGTTCCGTCAAAATCTGTCCTTTCCGAAAACATGAAGTTTCACTAACCATAAAAATTGTTCTTGAACACCTCACACCTCCAAATTTTGGAAACATACTGTTTGAATTATCTACAATACAAAAACATTAATACTGAAAATAATCAAAGCACTTTGTTTTTTCACCCCAAATGTAGAAATGAATGACGTGTTCCGTCAAAATCTTGTCCTCTCCGAAAAATGTAACATTTCATCAATCATAAAAATTGTTCACGAAGATGCGACGCCTCCAAATTTTGGAATTACACTTCTTGGCTTGCCTACAATGCAAAAACATCAATAATGAATATAATCATGACACTTCATTTTTCACCCCAAATGAGACAGCCGAGGTACCCTGATTGTAAAACAAGGGGACTGGGCTAACAGCTTGTACACTAGCGTTGCCGTTGACACGTGCGTGACATATACCTCTCAATGACGAACGTAATGGGGATGGAAGTGGGTAACATATAGCTCGAGGTACGTATTAAAGCCTGTAATATGGTTTGAGTTCATCAACAAAAATTTGCCTAAACATTTTACGAGACTGACCTATATTTATTTATTTATATTTTCCACAGATAAAAAGGCTTGCACTGACAGAATTCCCCTATTCAAGAAAGCGTTAATGGAGAAATCATCTCATGATATTGAGGAACATTTGAGAAAGATGGGGCAGAAAGAAGTAGACTTGCTAAGTCAGTGTGGCAAAAGACAGGCCTCTAAAAAGCTGACAGAGGTATTGGGTGAGTACACTATTTTTACACCCCTAATAATTGTATTCTGTAAAAGATGCAAATGTCACGTTTTGTTGTCAAGTTCAAACAAAAGCAGTACGTGTCTGCATAACTATTTAAAGGTCCATGGCCCGATCGCTAATAGCCTGTCCCCTTTTTTGGTTTGGATGTTATATCGAAAATATGCCCCCATTTGGTCGACCAATATTAATTTTACACAGTACCATGGGACTTATAAAAATCCCGTTTTTAGCTCTCACATAAAATGGAGATTGAAATATCGGCACGAAACTTTACGATGGGGTTTTGGGGGAAGGCCCTTCGTCATATGAAAACTAAACAAGATGATATACTTAAATCGGGCCGATCCTCCTTTAATATACACACACAAATGGATTGATACAATACATCTATGTATTGTAACGAATAGTTTCTTAATTTTCATTAACAATGCAAATTCTTTGCAATTTTAGATTGGTTACAAAATTGCACTTCATGGTCAACTGTTCCGAGAGATTGGCATTACAATGAACCTCATTTCCAAGATTTTGCAGTATTTGAGCTTGCCAAGTATGCATACTAGTATGCCCTCTACTTATTATTGCCGTAATAGTTATGCAGACATGTACAGCTTTTCCTGAGCATTAGCTGCAGACTCCAAACTTGACAACAAAGCGTGACAGTCATGAAAACCCCCCGCGTAAACCGTTATTGGTTGAGCTGTTGCGTATTGATCTTGGCGTGTCCTAGCATTGACACACATGCGTGGATGGAACATTTACGCGTCCGCATAACTACTAACTATCGGCAATGGCTCTACATTCAGTTCAGGGGTCCACGTGTTTGACTCTTGCATCCAGGAAGTTTAAAATAGGGCTGTAATGGCACTTAAATTGAATTGTCTTCCAACTTTCCTTTGAGCATTTCATGGTTGTTTTATGAGTTTGGAACCAATTAAGAGCAAGATCAAAAAATTCAAAATCTAATTCATCCCTCCCTGCATGATCTCTGATTGCCCTTTGATCTAGTTACATTACATCTCACATCCTCATAACTACAAGGCACAAAATCCACTTAAATTCACCCAAACAGGTCGGTAAAATGATCGGCAACTGCATTTCACACAGTAGAGTGTCCGTCACCAAAATGTTTTGTCCCGTTCCGATGAAGTGGTACCCGTTTAAGCCGCACTTCAAGGAGCCACAACAAAAGTGTAACTTTTTAATTCTTTGGGTGAAAGATTGAAAAAGAATTCAGACTGGTTTTCATCAAGTTTTAATGTTTCCTCCAACACCGCTGAGCGAAAAGAACAGGATGTAACCAATCAAAGAAAAGAAAAATCGGGGAACAAGGCGAAAACGCCATGAAACACCGTTTGGGGTAAGTAAAAGTTACGGATAACACCTATGTTGGTCAAAGTGTGGATTTTTTTTTCTGAAATGGTGAAATTTTTTTGGTGCAAAAACTGAGAATGAGAATGGAATTTACATGCAAAGTTACAAAGCATATGGAATTGGCAAATTCATGTCAATACATTCAACTTAGATCATGAAGGAAATTGTAACACCACCCCCCTTTGCGGTGTTGAGGTTAAAACGTATGGCCTAGATGCATAAAAGTTGCAATTTTTTATGATGAATTAGTTTTAATTGTTTTGGCCCTGTAGCTAACGAAGATATGTCCGTTTCGTTTTGTTGGGGGTTGCGCGTTTTTCAAAAATCGGAAAAAGAGTTGTGTCATAGCTCGAAAACGATACGTCCGATTTCGCTGATATTTGAAATTTCAGCTTTTTCATGCAAATCATCCAAACAAAAAGAGAAATTTGAAAGAGGGTGAGGTGTAACCATTGGGTGAATTGACATGGATGAACCGCCTAATAATTATAATATGACCAAATTGCACTCTCGGCAAGACAATTAAGACACACACCATAATTTTTACTAATTTGATTGAGAGAATTGTACTGTACTTTTGTGTTTTGGAATGGTCAACTTCATTTTTCTTTTGTATTGAACAAGTGTAAATATGTTTTCTGCCAGATGAAGAAATGAACCAGTTTCCAAAGAAAAGGAAAGGTAACAGACAGACACCAGGTTAGGTATTATTGGTTACTCAACTACCGAATTCATTCCAATAAACCGCGCGCTGGCCCCAATAGCCCCTCTAAAGTCTTTTTGTGAAATATGGTACTACCAAATAAGTGGCACTTAGTAGGTTCTGATCATTCATCGTAATGAACAACAGCAAAATTTTTTTTCTTTTCCATTTTATTGCATTGTGGTATTTAGGGAAGTGCTTGCTTTAAAAAAGGGTTGTTTTCTTCAAAATTAATCCTATCATTACAGAAAACAGGGGCCCCTCCAAAGACTTGTTAAGGGCCCTGGGCGCTTATTGGAATGATACGGTACATGGACCACTACAATTTCACTTCAACCCTATCTTGTATGAAAAGCTAATTTATGGCATTTAATCACCTTTGTTCTGAAAAAATGCCTGTTTGTTATATGTAGCAAGTAAACTCATGCTGGTAGGACGTTAGAACGATAGCATACATTGTAACGTATGGTGAAGTTAAATTGGGCACCATATTTGTGATCGCACTTGTAAAAAATGTAAACTTGGTTTATCACAATTGGTCAACATACACCATTTTGTAATTTGTTTCACAAGTTTCGTTATTTTGTTCATACAGATGAAAGAGTCCACAACAAATACAACACAAAAGACACTACTGTTCAACAGATGAAAGATGCCACGACAAGACAAGCCCAAAGATAAATGCACTATAAAAAAAATAATTCACAGGCAAAAATTGGATTAAAATGCACCCAAACGGAAGGTCAAAACAAAAATTCCCGTTGTTTAAAATGCTAGTTCAATTCATGCTAGCTTGTGAATGTTGTTATATCTGTGGTTCGGACTTTTAACAATTTTGTTTGATTCCAATTATTACTTTAGAAAATGACTTGTAAAATCTTTCCATCCTGATATCTTACATCAACATTCTCAACCATCAACCCAAGACCCTACCAAATTCACTCGCAATTACCATGAATGCAGTAACCTGTAAAACACAGTAGGTACTTCCCCCTTTTAAAAGTCCTGGTAAATTCGAATCCTTTACTATAAGGTTATACTCTAGCACTATACTGCCTTCAGTATTCAATGGTCCGTCTTATTCAGGAATCTTCAAAGTAAGGAAGTTGATTGGCATGTTTTCACATTTCTGCTCGGACAAACTGGTTTTTTTTTTTGGGCCTTATAAAGACATAGTGTTCCTGCAGATGGGCCCATGACAAAAGCATGACAGTCGTGACTGATTGAATGTGATTGGTTGAAGTTGAATGTTCAATTTTGCGTATCTTTAAATCTGGGAGACTGGGGCTAACAGCTTGTACACTAGCGTTGCCGTTTTGGACCGTGCGCGTGACATATACTCTCAATGACGAACGTAATGGGGATGGAAGTGGGTAACATATAGCAAACGAGGTACGTATTAAAGCCTGTAATATGGTTGAGTTCATCACAAACATTTGCCCTAAACATTTCCGAAGATGACCTATATTTATTATTTATATTTCACAGAATAAAAGGCTGGGCACTGACAGAATTCCCCTATTCAAGAAAGCGTTAATGGAGAAACTCACTCATTGATATGAGGAAAATTTTGAGAGAAGATGGGGCAGAAAGAAGTAGACTTGCTAAGTCAGTGTGGCAAAAAGACCAGGCCTCTAAAAAAGCTGGACAGAGGTTATTGGGTGTTGAGTACACTATTGGTACACCCCTATCTTGTTTCTGTAAAAGATTGCAAAATGTCACTTGTTTTGTTGTCAAGTTCAAACAAAGCAGTACGTGTCTGCATAACTATTTAAAGGTCCATGGCCTATCGCTAATAGCCTCGTCCCTAGGAACCCCAGAGTTTAACGGAAAAAAGTGTCAAAATTTGGTTGGTATCAGAAGAAAGCTACTATTTTCTCATTTACCCGGTGAAATCTACGGCTAAATGATGTTTGGTTGGATGTTATGAGCGAAAATATGCCCCATTTTGGTCGACCAATATAATTTTACACAGGTACTTATGGGGATTATAAAATAACGTTTTTAGTCGCCCATAAAAATGGATTGAACTATCGGCACAAAACTTTACAGATGGGGTTTTGGGGGTGAAGGCCCTTCTATCAATGAAAACTTATATACTTAAATCGGGCATCCCTTAATATACACACATACAAAAGGTATGATCAATACAATCTATGTATTGTAACGTATAGTTTTAATTTTATTAAACAGATGCAATTCTTGCAATTTTAGATTTGGTTACAAAATTGACACTGCATGGTCACTGTTCGAGAGGAATTGCATTACAATGAAACCCTCCCCCTCATGTCAAGGGATTTTCGCAATTTGACTTTTGCCCACGTTATTGCATATAGTATGCCCTCTACTTTATCTGCCGTAATAGTTTCAAAATGTACAGCTTTTCCTGGCATTGCGCGGAACCCCATGAAACTTGACAACAAAGCGGTGACAGTCATGAACGTAACCGTTATTGGTGAGCTGTTGGATTGATATGGGCGTGTACGCTAGCATTGGACACACATGAGGGATGAACACTTTTACGCGTCCGCATAACTACTACGGGCACTGGTTACTGTATAGGTCATGGGTCCACGGCTTGTGAACTCAGCATCCAGAGAAGTCAAAATAGGCTGTAATGGCACTTCTGAAATTGTCTTGCAACTTTCCTTTTTTGGAGTTTCATGTTGTTTTTTTAGGAGTTTGGAACCAATTAAGCAAGATCAAAAATCAAAATCTCATTCCTCCCTCCCGCAGGATATCTGCGTGCCCTTTTATCTAAGTTACATTCCCCTCACAGTCCTTTCAAACTACAAGGCACAAAAATCTGCAATTTAAATATACCAAAACAGTCGGTAAAATGATCGGCAACTGCATTTTCACAGTAGAGTGGCGTCCTAACAAATGTTTGTACGTTCAGATGAAGGGGGTATACCCGTGCTAGCCGAACTTCAAGGAGCCACAAAAAAGTGTAAACTTTTTACTTCTTTGGGTGAAAGATTGAAAGAAGATTCAATACTGTTTTCATCAAGTTTATTGTTTCCTCAACAGCTGAGCTAAAAGAACAGGACTGTACCATCAACGAAAAGAAAAATCAGGGAACAGGCGAAGAACGCAATGAAACACCTTGGGTAAGTAAAAGTACGGATATACCAATATGTGGTCAAAGGTGATTTTTTTTTCTGAAACTGGTGAAATTTTTTTGGGTGCAAAAACTGAGAATGAGAATGGGGAATTTCCATGCAAAGGTTAACATGCATATGGAATTTGCAAATCATTGCAATACATTACAACTTATGATCATGAAGGGAAATGTAACACCACCCCTGTTGCGGTGTTGAGGTTATTAAAAAGTATTATGGACTAGATGACATAATAATGTGCAATTTTTTTATGAGAAATTAGTTAATTTGTTGGCCCTTAGATACTAAGATATGTCCGTTTTCGTTTTGTTGGGTGCGCCATTTTGCAAAAATCGGCAAAAAAGAGTTGTGTCATAGCTCGAAAACGGTACGTCCGATTTCGTGAGGATATTGAAAATTTCAGGCTTTTTCAGAAAAACATCCCAAAACAAAATGAGCAAATTTGAAAGAGGGTTGGGTGTTAACCATTGGTGTTTTGAGATGACATGGAAATGACCCTATATTAGAATATGAACCAATGGCACTAACAACAATTAAGACAAAAGGTTCTATTCTTTGTTGCTCTTTTTACTCATATTTCCTCAAGTTTCTCCTTCTCCCTTTCCCCGTTGCCTCTTTATGTTCCGACGTCCCTAGCCCTCTCCCCTAGTGTCGCCCACCCCTGTATTTCTGTTCTCTTTTATGCATTCTTAATTGGGACCTGCAAGCTCTTTACCGTTGCGATGACACTTTATCTATCTACTATTTCCTCTTTTTCGTAGACCATAATTTTATAACTATTTGATTGGAGAATTGTAAGGTACTTTTGTGTTGGTCAGACTTCAGGTTTCTTTTGTAGTGAACAAGTGTAAATATGATTTTCTTTCCAAAGATGAGGTAAATGACAAGTCCAAAGAAAAGGAAAGGTGACAGACCAAGACACCAGGAAGTATTATTGGTACACTATCCGATCATTTCAAATAAACCTCCCATGCCCCAATATAGCGCCCTCTCAAGTATTTTGGGTTTGATGAAACATGGTACTTACCAATAAGTGGCACTAGTAGGTTTCTGTCATCATCGTAATGAACACCGACCAAAATAATTTTTTCTTTTTCATTTTATGATTGTGGTATTTAGGGAAATTGCTTGCTTTTAAAAAAAAAGGGTTGTTTATTCAAAAATTATCCAGCAGGTTGTTACAGGAAAATATGGCCCCTGCAAAAGACTTGTTAAGGGCCCTGGGCGTTATTGGAATGAATACGGTACATGGACCACTACAATGTACTTCAACTATCGGGTATGAAAAGCTCATTTATGGCATTGTCTGAAAATGGATGGTGTTATATGTTACAAGGTAAACTACATGCTGGTAGGACGGTTAGAACCGATAGGCATACATTGTAACGTATGGTGTAGTGAAAAGGGTGTGAACATATTTGTGTTATCGCACTAAAGTCTTGTACAAAATGTAAACTTGGTTTATCAATTGGTCAAACATACAACATTTGTAATTTGTTCACAGTTTCGTTTATTTTGTTCATACAGATTGAAAAGAGTTGCCACAACAAAGACAAAGAAAGAAAACAAGACACTACTGGTCACCACAGGAATGAAAAGGAGTGCCACGACCAAAGAAAAGCCAAAGAAAAAAGGACATACAAAAAAAATTCACAGGCAAAAAGTGGGTACAATGCACAAAGGAAGGTCAAAACAAAAAAAAAACTGTTTAAATGGCTAGTTCATTCATGCTAGCTGTGAAGGTTGTTATGAGCTGTGGTTAGGACTTCTTAACAAACTGTGTTTGATTCCAATTAGTACTTCTTAGAAAAATGACTTGTCAAAATCTTTCCAATCCTGTATTTTAGTATTTACATAACATTTCTCAAGGTGCCCAATGAATGAGTCGATAAATACTAACGTTGATTTTGATACTAGAAACATATATGACACAAAGGGACAACGCCCAGTAATTCCACACATAGAATATAATCTAAATATTAATAGATATTTAATTACATTTTATCGTCTTGTTTTTTGCTTCAACATTCTACAATCAGTCTTGTTACATCCAATGGGTTCTACTTTACTATTTAAGTTTCTACATGAAATTTCAACGATAGCTGTAGTTAAACATGGGCCAATTAATTCACAAACAATTACATATATAGGAATTGCAGAGTTGATTTCTACAATTCGATCGACAATACATTGCTTTTAAATACTACATACCCAGTGATAATTATATCGAACACAGAAAATAAAATCCAATGGACAATGAATCTCAAAATTGGTATTTGAACATTCTGTTTGAAGTATAAAATGACTAGAGATTCTATGAAACTCATAGTTGATAAGCAACCCACAACAAATCAATTACAGTATGAAATTCCAAAATTTTGTAACTCCTGATTATTATCGTCGATATTGAATATTTATGAACTTTCTATAATCAACATAATATTGCTTACTATTACACCATGCCATTGTTGCAGTATGTAATTTATTGTACATAAGTGGTAAACATGTGCGCACACGATCAAGTTTTATAGGCGGTCCAAATGTTAATCTACACCAAGTGGCACGTGCCTCGCATCGCAGAAAATACTTAGTCGTCACAGCGAAAATACCAGTTGTAGATAGAACATTCTCAATAATTGAAATACAGACATATCATGTGGTATTCAAATTGTGTCTCGTAAAACCATAATTCAACACACGCATCCCGTTAGTGCGGATGTGAATTACCATGCGGGAAATAATCGCTGCAACTGTCAACAACCATCGCGAGTCACAAAAACTAAGGTGATCACGTACCATTTTTTGAGTGGACCACTGTGTTGGATTTACCACGTGCGTATCCCCCAAAGCTATGGATAAAAAATCAATTAACCCTAAAATCCTTAATATTTTATCCGTGAAATGCAATTTCCAATACATTAATTTCATCACATGTTGAAATTCAGTCCAAAATATTGGAATTGAACAATATGGGGATATAAACCTTATCAGACAAAAGTCAATTTTCCCAAAATAAAATATCATCATAGAAATTTATTTGTTTTAATAATTTGGACTAAACAACTTCAATCGATACAACTTGCGTAATAGACAAAATTATTACACAAGTATTTCACATCAGTAATTTAAATTCGTCTACAAATTTTCAAACCCCAATGGAAAAATTTACACCAACGCCTCAAAGATGCGCCGAATGAATTATTAAGGTTTAATTAGTTCGGAATTTAAGGTAACATAATTTATAAAATGTTTTCTTTAACACACAAGTCCACCTTTTACGATTTGGAATTCGGCAATTTATCCAAAAGTTCAAAAATTTATTTCCGACATAAAATTCAAAATATATACGCCATCGAAAATTAGCACAAGGGATATTACGATACTTAAATCAGGGTGGAATGTGAATTTTATAGAAACATGTGTGATCTGCGTGAAAAATCTACGCGTGCGCTGCACATAGTGAATATGATGACTGCGTTAGCTATGCTACGTGGGTATAGTCAAAAATATTTGTGTTCAAATAACATTTAAAGTTTCTAACATGATATAAATAACATGGGACGTATATTTTGACCACTAAATATTGTTAAAATTAATATTCTGAAATGTCAGTATTTCCATAGCAATCTCCAAATAATTACTTAACGTAATTGCTCATAATTTTACAACTCATTACAAATTACACACGAGAATAATGCTTTTCAAAATCACCATTTGAAAAGGCGTCACTTAGTGGCACAAAGCGATTCTCCTCTGCCCAGCCGCCTCTCCATCTAAGCAGATCCAGCAAACAGCATGCACATTTACCAAATTTATAATTTTTTAGCTCCTATCTCAATGTACCACAAGCATTATTTTGCCAATTGGTCTAAAAATAATATATAGGACAGACTAACTAAACGTGCAACCTCTAAAGTAGCTCCTGTCTAGAATTAATGCGAACATTAATTTTGTTCCAGCCTAAATTATACAGGGCAACCTAACTAACATCGCTGACTGGTATTAGCTGCAGTGTGCGGGTTCAGTAGTATGATCACCGAAACGAAATTCGCGCTCCTGGATGCAAATTTACGATCTGCGCAGGGACCTATGAGGTCATTAAAATAGTGCCCAAACACTTGCCAAAACTAAATTTTTACGCAAAAATATTTCACAAGAGTAAAACATTGCGATTTACCGTGACACTCAACCATTAACCCAAACAGACCCCTACCCCAAAAGCACTCGCAAATTTAACATGAATGCATAACCGTAAAAAACAGGTAGGTATGGGTCCCCTTTAAAGGTTTCCTGCGGTAATTCAATCCTTTATATAAGGTTTACTCAGCAGCTTATACTGCCCATTCAAATAAATGTCGTCTTTATTCCGGAATTCTTCAAAAGGTAAGGGAAGTGATTGCATGTTATCTGGGAATGCAAATTCTGGTGCGCTTCTTATAACTTACTTGTGGGGTTAGATGTTCAGGCTGAATGCTACGTGCATCCTACATGAGAACACACAAATTGCTCCTACGCTTTAAGATTGGGTAATCTTGAGACTTGATTCTTTCAAATGAGTTGTTGTTTTTTTAATATAGAAGATACGATAAAATCTATAACCATGTTTTTTATGTTATTCAGACAAACAGAATGTTGCTGACATGGCAATGCTGCTTGCTGGTTTTGAATCGTCATGAGTAATCTGTCCTTGAACCAGTTTGCAAAACAGCTGCCCCCACAGATTGCAACAATCAGATGCCCACCACATTGGCCACCAACCAGATGCCCCCCACAGTTGCCACCACCAACCAGATGCCCCAACGATGCCACCAACCAGATGCCTCCCACAGATGCCATCAACCAGATGCCCCCCAAAGATGCACCACCAGACACCACCCACAGATTTGCAATCAGCCAGATGGCCCCCACAGTTGGCATCAACCAGGTGCCCCCCAAAGATGCCACCAATCAGATGCCCCCCCCAGTTGCCACCAACCAGATGCCCCCCACAGTTGCCACCCAACCAGATGCCCCACTCAGATGCCACAACCCAGATCCTACCACAGATGCCACCAACCAGTTGACCCCCACAGAAGATGCCACCAACCAGACAACCCCCCACAGATGACAATTCAGCCAGATGCACCCAACAGTTGGCATCAACCAGGCGCACCCCACAGATGCCATCAACCAGATTGCCCCCCCCACAGTTGCAATCAAACCAGATGCCCCCCACCCCCACAACAGTTGACACCAACCAGATGCCCCCCACAGATGCCATCAACCAGATGCCCCCCACAGTTTGCCATCAGCCAGACACCCCCACAGATGTAATCAGCCAGCTGGCCCCCACCCCTCCAGTTGGCATCAACCAGGCGCACCCCACAGATGCCATCAACCAGATGCCCCCCACAGTTGCCATCAACCAGATGCCCCCCCCTGTCCCAACAGTTGACACCAACCAGATGCCCCCCACAGATGCCATCAGCCAGATTGCCCCCACAGTTGGCAATTAACAGGTGCGCCCCGCAGATACGCACCAACCCAGCTGCCCCCCACAGTTGCCATCAACCGTGCCCCCCAAAGATCCCCAGGCACAACGCATGATATCAGTACCAGCAGGTCCAGGGGCATCAATTGTTGAACCTCTGGTCAGGACGGTGGTATGGGGCTGATCCATGAGTTTGTCACGGGAAAACAACAGCTACCACAACATGCAAAGCACTCGGAGAGGTGTCTCCAACTGGAGAAAGAGCTACATTCTGCACATACAGAATATACTGCTCAGAGAAGAGCGAAAATTGACCAGGTAAATTTTACAATACGTTAGTAGTTACGTATAGTGGCACCAGGGGCTCGCGGCTAAGGATTTTTTATTTGTTTAGCAATTTTGCAACAGCTCTTGCGTTGATCAGGTTGATAGAGCAAACGTACAAAAATGTATAGTGAAAAATTGCTACACAATCTTAAATTGCATAGCAAATGGCAAAAAAAATGGTTGTAGCAAACTGCTATGCCAAACATGTTATCAAGAGCCCTGGTGGCAACTCAGAACATGAAGGTATAAGGAATTTGCGTAGAGGTTCTGTGTTAGGGCTCTTGCCTCTAAAATCAGGTTACATGGAAGAACGTTGTTAACGAGTTGGCACTGTAGGTTGATAAAAGAGCTTGGTTTAAAAAACAATGTGATTAAAGATATTAAAGCAATACAAACATCACACTGACGTTGTGACAGGATAAGACTTGCTTTTCACAGAAAGTACAAGACAAAGATGGCTGTGGGGGCTAGATTACCTGTTGATATTGCATTGCAGTAATTTTATTCTGCTAATTGGCTTTATGTATTTTAAATGTCTGTAACATTGAATAATTTGCCAACAGTCAGATTATCTTATTAGTAAGATTTCTAGGTTTTTAGTAGCAAAAAATCTTACTCAATTTTTGCAGCAGGATCTCATACTGTTGTTTTAAAATTTTTGGTTGAATATTTGTGAAACTTAAGCATTTTACCTCTCCAAGAATTATAAAAACATTCTAGCACCCTGAGATCCCACCTGGGACTTAATTTTAGGCCCTTTTACCCAAGTGACTGCTATGGTGGATCCCTGGGACACGGGCCGTAGGCGCGAGCAGCTGCGCTCAATAACGCTTTGCAAAATCAGATTTTTGGATTTCAACTGTTGGCAGGTATGACAGTGTTTGTAGTGATTTTCTGGTTGTAACAGTGTTTCTATGCAATTTTCTTGTAATTCCTCAATTCCGGGAATTCAACGAAGCTGTCAAGAGCCAGATGAGAGCCCTGGCAGATCTTTGATGAGGGGCATCTGGCAGCAAATGCCACCAAATGGTGATAAGTAAATGTGCCAGTGTTGTCCAGTCAGTCCTCAGCAAACAATTAGTTTTGTGCAGCAGTCAACTAAGACTCCTCGTCTGACTGAGGAGTTGACAATTACTTCTAAGCAGCAGACAAGTTCTGAACAGCCAAGTTCTAGCTTGAAAGAAAATGTATTATGGAAGGAAAACTGATTTGGCTATTTCTGCCAGTCTACATACAGACATCCCATGGGAACCCAAAAGAAAGCATGGTATAAATCTCCATTTATTTTATTATATTCTGGAATTTACATAAAAAAGACCTGAGTATTCATCTATTGTGTTTTAAAATTGGTTTTGTTTCTTTTCAGGAAGGAAATTTAGGGAATGAGGTTTTAAAATACTGTGATCTAATAGAAGAAGAAAATTTTAAAAGCAACATGGTAATAGAATCAGAGTTGTCACGATGCTAGTCAGTAATAGCCGGTACTCCATCAGCGTTTCTGACCAAGTGCTCCTTGTCGCAAAAAATTGTTGGGAAATAATAGGAATTCCTTCCTTTGCTTATCTTCACAAAAATATCTGGTCGACTAACATACATGAACCCCTGTTAAGGGCAGTGTGAACCTTGAGTTTCCGAGTATTATTTGGTTTGGAACTTGCAAATATTGATTATTGTATGTAAACCAAGAACATTATAGAAAGAAAATGGACGATGAACCCGATGATTGTGATGGCATCAGATTAAGGTAAAAACTTTCCGTATTGGGAGAAAAATACTAAAAAAAAAACGATTGCTTTTTCATGATTTACTTATGTTATTTTTTTTTAGAAAGAAACAAGGAAAATTTGTGTCTAGGACGGGTTTTTTGCATTTTTTTAAAAATAGAGCTACTTTTCGAACTATAAGGAAAAAAGGTCAAAAAAGGTGATTTTACTTTTCTGTTCCAAAATTTGACATGTATATTGGAGAAGATCTTTAGTTAGAACGAAAAAAGAACAAAATGAAAAATATGAGGGGAAAACCGCTCCCTGAGAAGACCATAATTGCTTCGTAGAAAGTTAAACCTTACCTTTACTTCGGTATTTTTGGAGTATATTGTCTAGAAAAATTTGCAAAAAATTTTGCGATGAAATGAACATTGAGAAAATCCATGTTGTAGTAAAAAAGTATTTTCACGCCAGTTCAAGACTCTTTTCTCAAATAACTTTATCTTGAACTTCAAATGAGTATGTGTTGCAAAGTTGATCAAAATACATCCTTATGCAAATATTTGAATAACATATTTGTCCCGAACTCCAGAAATTAGAAGAAATTGAAATTTCATCTTGCCTAATAGCGCCTTGTGTACATTTTTCAAATATTATTTTTTTTTTGTTTTTTTCCAAGATGCGTCGCGCAAAAAGTACATTAAAACACTCGCACGCTACATTACGCAGCAAAAATTCCCGCGCGGCGCGATGGTGCGCTTGCGCCTGGCGGCGTGTAGTGTGCTTAAATTCCCGCCGTTTAGACCAAGCGGTTTTTGTGGCTTAAAAATGGTCAAATGCTGTTTTAAATCGGCAAAAAAATAACAGCCTCAAGGATTGTCTGCAGTGAATAACTTTGTGGTAGCTATAGAACACAGTTTGATGTTTAAAATTTTTCAAAAATCAAAAATTTGTGTAAAACAAAGCAAACAGGGGTGTTGACACTACTACCCTTAACAAAAAATCCCATAACAAAACCGATTTTTTTCATATCTCCACTCCCTATAAGCATGAATTTTTGTGTGCTATCAGGTTTTGAATAAAACAAAAACATCACAACATGAATAGAAACCTCATCTGGCCCTACAATTTTGTGTTAAAGTTATTCAAGAATATTCACATCGGTTCCCCTATGCTAACTACATAATAGTCCATGATGATGTTCTAACAAGTTTATCCTTTATTATTACTACAGAGAGAGCTAATACAGTGCGAGGACCCCAGCGATATAGAAAGGTGCGAAGTCCGAGCTGCCGTCACTGTATAATATTGAGGCAGACACACTCAAAGAATAAACCACAGAACACCATCGTATCGCTTAATGGGGGGAACACTATTTCCACAGAGCAGTTGGCCGCTTCATGTTGCCAAGGAATCAAGAAGAAGGGAGCCAACTCTCGCACCATTTGACAGCCTCACCATTGAAGCAATTTTTTTTTTTTTTTTTTTTTATGAAGTGGTAAGTTGTTTTTAACTCTACATTTGTATATTATGCAGCTCCAATTAATTGAATTTGTATATGTAAATCGCGTTCAATTAATTGAGTAAGAGCCCATTCTCTAAATTCTTGGTTGGCATCTTAGCTGGTGAATCCCTCAGCTTCAGTCTTGCAACTTTTAGGAGCTGCGCTTTTTCCATTCCAGCCCCATTAAAAAATTGAATTTTGGACTAAATTAAATGGTCTAGATGGTATTTTATGTAACTTGTTATTTCCAAAATACATAATTATTGATTATGTACAGTGTTCCTACTAAGGAACTATGGCGTGCAATGGATCAATCCAAAGTGCCCTTTCTTTTTGGCGCACTATGAATTTGGAGACAATGATTAAAAAAAGTCCCTTAAAAAATATGGTTTTCCTACACTGTGCATTACTTGGGCAGGCCTTGAAAACTGTTCAATTTCCTAATGAATGGTCGTCAGACTTGAAATCCTTAGCAGGAACACTGTACATTCCAACATACTTAAAATGACAAAATGTTTTGGGAAGGCCTATACATTATATGATAGCATTTCCTGGATGGCCAATTGGCAATTGGCTACCGGACAAATATAATAGGTATGGGCCCTATCAGTGTTCGATTTATAAAAGAAAGTTACATGCACAACTTGGATTTCTCAGAAAATGGGCTGTATACCCAAAAGCTGCATGTACCACAGTCTGAATTTTACATGCACAGAGCAAAGATGTTACATGCATCTTTGCATGTAAAACCCCTCTACATCGACACTGGGCCCTATGTCACTGTTATTCAGGATGAGGGTTTAATTGTAAGACATGACTTGTGGAGCTTTATCTCCTTTACAATCCGGCTTGATACTGAGAGGTCTCAAGCAGACAAGTGGACTGTAATAGGGAAAAAGCAAGGAAGTTTAACAATTAAACTTCCACAGGAAGATTTTGGTGCCTGCGTACCTGCTAAGCTACTTTTGGAGTACACAAGTTTGGAGTAACTATCTCTTATGGTCAGGCCTGGAAAAATATGGTAATGTGGGTAGGGGGGAGCTCCATGCCAGGATGTACACATAATTGTACAAAAGGTAAGTGACCATGAAAAGTCTGTACCTTTAGTGTATCCTAGACCGACCATCAAGCTCCACATTAATGTCCCGCATTGTAGGAGTCCCTCCAGAAGTGGCTAGCAGTGTTCCAGGTCATATAGTTTCCTTCAGTGTTCCATTTTAATTTCCATTTCTTTCTATGGTACATACCTCGCTGATACATTTGCACTATCCATTTCCATTAAGTTGTTTCTTCCACACACGAATAATATACGCACCATGTCAAAGAAAAACAAGTGGGAAGTCATGGACCAACAATTATTTATGCTCGGGTCAACCAGAAGTGCGCTAATGCCAGGAGGGACATGAAACAGTCCATTATTAGCAGTGAAATTGTTTACCATTTTGCTGTTGCTTAAATATTCTTACTATTTTCTATAACATGTAGTAAAACCAAAGTTGGTCATGGTGCCTTTTATTATATATTTTTTCATGTAAAATAACTCTGAGGATCTAATTTTATTTTTTTTTTAATTTTAATTTACCGTTAACCCTGAAAATTATGTTATACTTCAAGTGTTTAATTTTCTCCGGATTTTGCGAGTTTTTTGCTATTGCGTGCATGTGCAGCGACTCTACGCAATCACGAACGCACTGATTTGAATCGCAACACATTCCCGGAATGGCTGATGAGCATTGAATTGGATGTTGTTGCTATATATGCTAATGTGTGAATGGCTTGTGCATGGTGCGTGATTTTTCAGCACAAATTTGAGAGAAATATAAACTTAATACCCTATTCAAGCATGGCTTGCTTTTTCACTTTTATAACTACAAGTATAATTATGGGTGACTTCAAAAACAAAATGTATTATTGCTGGATTAGAATATGAGGACATGCATCCAATCAGGGATGTAAGTTTTCAGGATTTTTTGGTCCCAATTCCGCACTTTTTTTATTTTCATCCCGTTTTGGGGATATTTAGCCAAAATTCCTGCGCTTTTTCATGATTTTTTCCCTTCAGAGCCTACTTACTCCCTGTCCATTTTTCATGGAGTTTTTCGCTGTTTACTCCCCCCGGAGTAATCAGAATTTTCCATAAACTTTCACAACAAGCACAAGCCGTGTAGTATAGAATTTGTTGTGTTCACTAGCATCAAAACACTATATGGCGTGTGCATGTTTCGCATAACTAATTCCACATACTACTTGCCCGGTATTGCAGCTCGATTGTTTTGATTGTACATAGCTAATATATAGAACCACAGGATTACTAATACAGTTTTTGTAAGTCACAGGAAAATGAGGGAAGTAAAGGGCGGCTTCACTTGCGGCAGACAGTTGTCATTGTTTATCTAAATCTCGTCTAGTGGTCTAGTTTTGCAGCCACCCCTTAGAATGAAAAAATAGGAACAAAGTGATCATGACAAGCCCTGCATAACCTTGGACTTTCTCTATGCAACTGGTCTAGTGGGGGCAAATAAGTAACATGGTATGCGTGTCAGCTAGATGCAAGAGTGTCGTACGTGCCTTGGCCCCTGAACATGTATAAAGCAAAATCCCCACATCACTGGGATTTTTTTGCTGTAAACATGTCAAGGGTCCACAACAGAGACAGGACTTCCTTACCTACGTGATGTGGGCCCTTGAACATTCTTAAATGTAAAAATCCATTCTTGCTACAGTTAAAAAGTTTTGGCTTAACACGTGTTCAGGGGCCAAATGCACTTTACACCTCTTGCATTTAGCTGACGATATGGGACAGTGGCTGGAAGCCATGGTCTCAAGTTTAATCCGAAGGCTGTTCATGATGGCTTTTTTCCTCTGAAATATTTATTCTTCCCTTCCCTTGAAAAGTACACACATCTGAGTTATAGGCATAAAAGATCTACCCTAAAGGTTTGTACTCATGACCACTTCATTAAACCCAACATTGTGCTTTTCATATATGTGTGTGTAAATAATTGCATTGTTGATTGTAAAGGGTAAACTCAAAGGTTCAGTGGTGGTATACAAATGTAAATATATTGGTAAGATGGTTTTAGTAAAGATCTAGAACAACAGGAAGTGGAATTGTTGCCATTGATAGTGATACTGAACACTTGTTGTTTCCAACCATGGCAGATTCAGCTGTTGATTTTAATGACCAGTGGTTTTGAAATGTAAAGGGGTCTCTAAGTTTCATTTTGTTGTTTATTGTTCATGTGTTTTCCTTGTACATTTGCACAATTTTGTTGTTTCAGAAACCTACTGTGACAGAAAAATCAAGCAGTTGAAATGGCACCAATACAAACCAAACAATTTGACCTGTGATTTATTTCTTCCAAAGTCCTGCCATAATTCTTCCATATACATCAAGCATGTTGTTGCTCTGTTTTTTGCCAATGCGGGTATGGATGGAGCGCTGTAACCACACAGGGGCAAACGTCGGGGTCTATATAGCTCGCCTTTTTACAGGGTTGCTCGAAATGCTCCATCGATCCATTGCTGGAAGAATCTTTGCAATTATGTGTTGACATTCGATATAGCCCTTCGAATAGCATTCAACAGCATTGCAAATCCATTCAGATAAGCATTATTCGAATACCATTCAAGTATAAAGCATCGAATACCATTCAAGTATAGCATCGAATCCATGCAGTATCGCATTCGACATACCATTCAAGTATAGCATTCGAATACCATTCAATTTATAGCATTCAAACTCATTAGCATATTTCGGCTCACAGGAAGGCTATTCGAATGCAAATTTGGAAGGTTCTATATCATTCGAAGGCTATATCAACTGCATTTGACCACTAATAATTCTAAATCTGACTTGTAACGTATAACAGCATTCAAACAACATTTTCGAAGGCTGTGTTCTTGAATGTTTATTCGAAGGATGTGTATTTTAGGTAAGGGATTGGAGAATTCCAGTCCAAGGAATAAGTCCCGTGTCACTACCCTGTGCAGTGACGTCATCACTAGATTTGTTTGGTCGCAAAGTAATCGCTCCTGCTGACTTGAAGCGATGGCTTTTTATATGCGCGCAAAGACGGCATTTCTGGACGCTGGCATAAATGTTATGACGCAACTGCACAGAGGTAGAGACACGGAATATAGCTACTAGCTGTATGATTAGAGAGGATGTGGTAAGCATAAATGACAAGGAGAAAGAGCAGGTGATGGTTATGTTCATCCAATCATCTCCAATTTATAGGTGTGAAACATGAGTAAAAAAATACAATCCAATGCATTAGCTACTGAAGAAGATTATGTTCCGTATTCGAAAAAGACAATCGTTTAATGATTTGAAATAACTATTCATTAACATTATAAGAACATGTTGTGTGTTTTTTCAAAGTAAGGTATAATATTACAAATTTGATGCTTTTACCGCTTTTCAAAATATTATCCCTATCTAACTCACTACTTCAGAGATACACATTTTAATTACCTAAACCGTTTGCTAAACACCTTTTTGGAACGTGGGCCTATGAGTTTTGAAAATACTAACACATGAATGGAAAAAGAGGAAAAAGCAAGAGGTGTCATATTTAGCCTCAACAAAATCTGCTGGCAATTATGTGGTACATGAGAATTCATCCAACCAAGGTAATGGACTATAGTCCATTTCTCTACCTCCGTGCAATGATGTCATAACCTCGATGCAACTTTTACGCACTCGTCAAGATATGCCATCTCTGTGCGTGCATGTAAAAATGTTGTCACTTTAAGCCAGCACACGCAGTTTAATGGTACGACCATCAAATACCAAGCATTCGCACTGACGTCACTGCACGGAGGTAGGGAAATGGAGTACAGCCACTTATATTCATGATGCAATGGATTTGAGTTTGACATGACATGTCCAAGATATTTCAATCTCTGTTTGCCCAATAAACCTTTGTAACTTTCTCGATAGGTGTTCTTTAACAATCAAGTGCAAATTTAGAGAAATTTGTATCCTCAGAAAATCTCCTTGTTTCTCTTTAACCACTGATTGGTACTTGATCATTTAAATGGCACACTTCCTTCCTTCATGATCTGTGAAGTAGAGTCCTGGTGGGTAAACATAATATTTCCCCTATTTACTCAGACTGGACAGACCTGGACTGACAACTGGCAGGCTGCTACATTTTTTTGGCAAAATCAATGGTCTGTTCCAGGTGGGAATTTTTGCATGGGTCTGGTCTCACCTACATTTCATAGAAAGATTTGGTTGAAAATGTTTTTGCACTACCCATCCAGAGCCTTTTGAAGTTTGTCATTTTTGTACATATTTCAATGGAGTGCATATTTAGTAGGGTCCCACAATCAGTCTTTCTTTTTTTTTTAATTTAAAATGCCTGTTACATCTCTCAATTGCTAGTGTTGTATCATATCAACAAATTACTCCTGATAACAGGCATTAAAGCTGATCAAAGTTACCTTAAGACTGTCATTTTTCTACTAGATTTCATAGCATTCATAAATGTCAGGATCCCAACATTTTTGCACCAAAATCACCTGAATTTATGACTGGCAGGTAGCTTTTCTGCAAGTTCAACTACTGTATAATTTTTAACAAACAGCATTGCGCCAAGCAGAACCCAATGTTGCTTGATATGCAGTTAATTTTAAGGGATGCTTCCAGAGCAACAGGGAAAGAATTTTGTGTGAAGAAGTCTGATTTTAGGTGAAGGAAGAAACCAAAGTTTTAGGAGAAAACCTGCGAGGATGGGTATGGATCAGTAACCAAATTTACATATAACACTGGCTCAATTGGGATTCGAACCCAGGCCACATTGGTGAAAGGTGAGCGACTTGACCACTACACCATCTTGCCCTCCCAACTACAAATATTGCCAAAAAACTTATCTTCAACCAAAACTGAGGTTATTCTTTGTTTATATCCGGAAGAAAATGGCTGACAATGACTGACAGAGGTCCTCAACTATCTGATGTTAGCAAGTGCAGACTGACTGGATTATACAAAGAAGATTCAGACTCATGTGCAGTTCTTTTTTAAAGGGGCATTTCGTGATCCACAGCCTCGTCCCCCCGACTTACCTAAAAACAGTTGAGATTTTTATATCATCTGAACCGTTAGCCTTAGTAATCCATGTGTGCTCAATCTTACGTGCAAATTCTGTACGAAATTCGCAATTTTGTATTTTCTGTCCGTAAACTGACAGAAATTACAGCACAGTAGCCTATGGGATGGTGGGAAACGAGTAATTGCTCATAACACAAAACCGCAAGATCGGGATCAGCTCAAATTTTGAGAATAAGCTTTTCTCAAGGATATCTAGTGATCCGTGAATATAACAGAAGGTGCTGGAATCACGAATGCACCTTTAAGTATATTTTACTCTGATTCCTTTCAAAGTCTCCCTTTCAGCCAGTTACATTTGCCTAATATACAAATAAGCAC